>VDFB02058242.1:747506359-747542165 GCA_007258455.2 Sequoia sempervirens | reverse complement strand
ATTCCACTATTTTTTACAATCCTTCAAGCTTCAATGGGAGTAATAGCTGCAATTTCATCCCTAATTTTCTCTTCCTCTACTTTCTCAGCTTCCTCCTAATGATAAGGGTCAACATTAACTCGAGCTAATTCAAGTCTCTCTTTTATTTCCTTACTCAATTGTTGAATCATAAACTCCTAAAATTCTTTAGTCTGCACAAATATATCATCAGCTAAAAACTTATCACTCCCTAATCCTA
Organism: Sequoia sempervirens; assembly: GCA_007258455.2. Taxonomy (NCBI): domain Eukaryota; kingdom Viridiplantae; phylum Streptophyta; class Pinopsida; order Cupressales; family Cupressaceae; genus Sequoia; species Sequoia sempervirens. Next base: position 747,541,927 of record VDFB02058242.1, on the reverse strand, counting down.
GGATCATCATCATTTTCTCTGTCATATTGCCACTTGACAATCCTATTAGGAGGAACATCTGAACTGTGAGTTTCTTCAATATGAGGAAGGGGAAATTTTTGCTCTACCTCCTCATTTTCTAGCATATGTTCTACCATTTTTTCCTCCCTAACCTCCTGAACATCTACAAGCTATTTTGGGATATCCATAGCTTGTTGTTGTCGTTGTTGTTCTAAGAGGACTTGTAATTTGTCTATAGCCTCCTTTACTTTCACCTTAAACTCACAGGATTGATAATTCCTTATCATAGTAAAGGCTTTGTCAAAGGGGTTTGCCATTACATTGTATGGACTGATGTAGAAGGCATTCCTTTTCATAATCTTCTCCTTAAGGTTTTTCATAACTGTCCATTCTCTTTTCCTAGCCATGACAACCTAATCACTTGTCAGATTTCTTAGTACATCATCTCTATATAAAAATTCATTATGTATGATGCATAAGCCCTTTTTTCTTCTTCTTCCTACTACAAACCCTTCTAGATCAAAATCCTAATCTTATTCATAGGCATTATGAGATTATTCATCATAATGCCAAACTTTTCATACCCCTCAGGGGCAGTGATCTTGAAATAAGAAAAATTACACTTGGGATGTATTACAGTCCCTTTTTTTCCTTTTCTAAACATTTCATAATCCATGACATCAATTTTCCACATGAGCTTCATAAAATCTAATCTGTCTGAGACATACAAGGCTAGACAATGAGGTGCCACCTTAGCTCCATAATCCCTAATTAAAGTATACTTAGAATGTAGAAACCAGTCAGCCCAATTATGTGTTTCTTTAGAGCCTGGTACATCCTTTGGCCATTGTGAAGCCTTGATTTTACCCCATCCTAAAGATGCAAAACAACTAAAATGCAAATAAAAAAACACAAGGAACACCTCAAAATATTAGCCTAAGGAATGATAACACAAAGAAAGATAGATGAAATAATGCAAATGATTATACCTTCTTTATGTTGTTGAATCCCTTGGTTGGCCCTTGATGTTTGAATGCTTCTATGCTCCTTGGATGGCTAGATACAAGATTGACAATATGATTAGATGCAAGTGCTAAAGGCTAAAATGGGTTGACTAAATGGCTAAGTCTTCTCTCAAATGGAAAAATGGCAAGAGTTTGGTATCAAATGCATGAAGTCCCTAAATGAGAGAAAAGAGGGGGGTATTTATAGAGGAATTTGAATTCTCTAGATAATTCAATGGTTGAGATTAAGCCACCAAGGCCAAGATGAAGGGCTATGGTGAGTTGAGGACTCACGAGCCCTCACATCTTGAAATGTGGAGGGTGAAGTGGCTTAGATATGGTGATGTGTAAATGAGGTGGAAGGAAGGTACATGATGTGGAGGAAGGAAAAGTACCTTGCAAGTATATTGGGAGATGGGAAGAATCTTGGGTGAATAAACGTGAACTAGAAATTTACGTGCTTGGGAAAATCTAGTGGATAAGAGAGAGTCTCCAAAAAGGTGGTAATTTTCCACATGTGGGTGAGGTGACAAGTCAAATGTTCTAGAAGTTGCATGGGGATAAGGTAAGCCTTGAAAGGATAAAATGTGAATTAAAAGTTCACATGGGGAGGAGAGAGACCTAGGATGAATAAATGTGAATTAAAAATTCACATGGGGAAAGAGGGTCAATGCTAAGAAAGGCAAATGAAAAGGTTGACTAAAAAGGTATGCTAAAAGTGGCTAATGACTTTGATTAAGGTTGTGCAAACACTTGATTAAGAAAATTAATAAAAGATTAGAGGCAAGTGGCAAATGTAGGAGGATGTGACATTAATCCTTAATTAAGAGGATGCACATCCTAATCATGAATTAATTAAATTAATCCAGATTAGAAAGGGATTATGGAGGATGTGACAAGGAGAGAGAAAAAGGAAGAATTTAAATTTGATTTAATTCAAAAAGGTCAAATGACTAAATTAAATAAATTGATATATTTATTTAATTTAGAGAGGAAAAGGTGTAAGGTAAAGCATTTAATTGTTAAATTAAATACTTTAAGGACTTTAGGAAAAAAGTGTAATATTAATTAAATAAATTAATATTGACAGAATGGATGAATAGAAAGGTGAATTTGATCGTATGTGAGCGATCAAATTTAGATGCCTATAGCCGAATAAGACTTCTAATTTCTATGGAAAGTCTAAATCTAGGTGCTACACCCAGTGATTCTAAAATACCATATCTCAGAACATTGGCAAACAGGATATAATTGGAGTTGGAGCAATCTTGATCCCAAATATATGTCCACATTTGTACAAGGATAGCATTATTTTCACTATCCTTAATCTTTAGATTTAGCTTCATTTTCCACTCATAATTACCTTCCCATAAGAGCATATGCATCAATAAAGAGTAATGGGGGAAAGAAAAAGGGAGCACCTCATTTTTCAAATTTAGAAAAACCTCATGCATTCATTCAACAACAAAGTTAGCATAATCAAAACCAGTTTTTTGATCATATTTTTGTATATCCTCCACCATCACCAATAAATCAGGAGCTATCCTAACCTCAAAATCTCAAGCCAGTACTTGATTTAAACAATAATAAGTGTTTTTGAAATAATCTTCAAATTCTTCACAATCAAAAGGCTCAACATCCTTAGTAGTAAATATTTTCCTGCTCCTTCTATGTCGCACAAGTAGTACCTCTTTGAATGCAAATTTTCTCTTTTCATATTCAGTAGACAAGTCAGCATGTCTAAACTTTGTAGTATAAATTGGATTTAACCCAAATACATACATCATCTTATCCTTTGTCACCTCCAAAATTATATCATTGTTCTCACTTCTAATTGTCTTGTTAGTAGGGTCATAGTGCCTTGCTAGCTCTATCATTAAGTCAACTTCTACAAACACATTCTAAACTATCAACTTTCTAAGGTTCAACCCCCATAAATAGCATGTAGGCTTACTAGAATTTCTCCTATTGAAAGAATATCAAAACAATTTCCATCCACTCTAGGGTTGGGGTTTTTCACCAATTTCGCCAGTATTATCAATCAACCTAGTGGTCATAACAACTTGTCTTGTGGGCCTTTTACCAATTCGTGACCCTCCTTTGACACCTCCAGAGGTCTCTTGCATAAATTTTTACATTTCTTTCATTGCACTTCTAGATCTAGTGGAAACTGTAGGGTTACTTGGCAAAGGGTTAGACACAGTCACTGGCTTAGGCTTAATTTTAGCTAAAGCATGGTCTTTTAACCCTCTTCTTTTATGGTTTCCTTTCCGGTTCAACACTAGATTCACTAGGATCTAGGTCACTCATGCCTATAACACAAATGGAACTAGGGTTTATAATTTCTTATGGCCAAATAAAACCCCATACAATTATGATAGGATAGAACACTACTACTGAATAGGACACCTCTCTTCACAATTTATACAATGCTCAATCACCACTTTGAAATTACCGAAAATGAATAAATTGCTAATTCCCCCAATTTTCCTGCCAACTTTTTAGGGCATTCACCTTACTACTTCAATTAGAAGGAGATATCAGTTTTTCTTACTCGGGTGAAAGCAATGTCCCTCTGGTTACTGATAACTTTTGAAGCTTTCCTCACAATTTGTTCTACTTCTAGTATTCTTTCCACTAGCCTATGAATTCAAATGTGTGATCAACTAGGCATCTACTTTTTGTTACAACTAAGAGGGGAGCATGTCACCATTAATAGTTGATAGTAAGCTCACACAAGGAAACTGACAATTAGCCATTTAGTTTTAAACCTTGAACATTGATCTTTCAACTTTAAAACTATATCAATGGCTGTTAATCCATCTCGCCACCTTCCTTTTTTTCTCTATACGAAATCCTCATGATTTCACCACATTGCCTCTTTATGTAGTGATTGTCGCCTATCACTGATTTACTTCATTCTCGTTAATCTCTATCAATGATGCAAGTGTTTTATGATAAAATATAATCCCTTAGATATGCATCATATTTCCTGATCACATTCATCTCCATCATTCCTCACTAATTCAACTTTGCACATTGTATTTTATCAACAACAAGAGATGACAACACCATTTTTTGATGTGTACACCTACATAAACAATCAATGGCATAGAAAAAGATATCACAAATAAGATATATTCAGGTTAGAGAGAGAAACCCTCTTAAAAGGAACCATATCGCTCATCGCTAATCCTCATCATAAGGTTTGTAAGCAATTATTAATAAGAGATTATCCTAATATCATGTATTGCTAATCGAGAACTTAATGCTAAAAAAAATCCGTGAGATGTGATGCAATTGGAGACTCATCTGCTCACTCATCGCTAATTTAAAACAATTGCTTCATAACACATTTGAAATAAGTGATGGAAATATGATCATAAAGTTAGAGGGAATTGCTCATCTCTACTACAACTTTAAGAGGTCATAAATCATTAGCAATAAGTGATCCCTTAATAATACTAAGAACCTTGCTTATCACTATTTTCAATTAGAAGTTCAAGGAGCCATTTGCAATGAGCTATATCAAAGAGATATCACCTCATCGCTCATTGCTAATAAAAAACAAATATTTCAAAAGTGATTAGAGATGAGCGATAAAAGCATAAAGCTAATTGAACTTAAGTGAAAACCTTTAGGCACATGCTCATAAGTTTTTGAATGGAGGGGACCTCCTAGGATGATACAATAGATAGAAAAAGACATAAAAAACCTCCAAAATCATCATAAAAAAAAATTGGGCCTTATGATTCAGGAACCAGTTACTAGATAACGATAGTAGATGCAAAAATTTAAACAATGATTGATAGCGGGTAGTAGAGAGTCAACAACAAAATGGAACATTCAAGTGTTGAAATGAAAATCAAGGGTTTGAGATGGGACATGAGAATTTAAGTTCCATCAGTGGCTCCGACTGGGAACATATGCCTTTTATAGGAATGGAGAGACTCCAAGAATCTCATGTTGAAGCAAACCAAAATGTGGATTAAAACTAGAGGACCCAAACCAAGGAACTACCCAGACAAGGTAGCAAGACCAAAATAACAAAAGCAAACACAACTATATACATAATATACAAAACAAAATGTACATGGAAAATAACATACTTAGGAGAAGTATGGTTTTAAGAACTGTCCATGTACTGGCAGTTCAAAAAATTCACCTGTTAGGCTTTGGAGGAGGTATGAATCTTCTCCATGAGTGTTGACTATCAAATAAGGGTTAGCCCATAATGCTTCAAATTTCCCATGCTTTCCCTTATCTTGAGCTCTTCATTCCAAACTAACACCATGTTGTTTACTTCAAACTTTCTGGTCATATAAATGCTTAACCTGTAGTTGCATCTTCAAGTTTTTAACTTGAGCTTCCCTCCTAGACCCATCCAACCACACCAAATTATTTATTTTGTGTTGCATATCATCACATATTTCTTCATCATATTCCTACACACACTTGTACATTTTGAGTAGGTTATTCTATGGCAATCTGGCCTCTAGACCATATTCTAAGCCAAATGGTGAATAACCAGTAGCCTTTTCACAGTCACTCTATCTGCCCAGAGCACCAATTTTAATTTTTAATCCCAAGCCTTTTTGTTCTTCTCCATAAATCTCTTGATTATCTTCATCAAGCTTTTATTACTAGACTCAGCTTGATCATTTCCTTGAGGATGGTAAGGTGAAGAATAAGAAACTTGTATGCCATATCTTTCACAAAATTCCTTAATTCATCTGATCTAAAAAAAATAGCGTTATCTAAGATAATCCTCTAAGGCACCCAAAATCTGATAAGAATGTTATTTAATAGGAAATCAACTACCACCTTGTTTGTTTCCTTTTTGTAGGTATTGCTTCCACCCACTTTGTAAAATAGTTAGTAGTAACAAGAATCCATGAGTGACCACCACCAGATTTTTCTAGTATTTCCCCAATGAAATTGATTCCCCATTGTTGGAAAGGGGCTTCAACTATCATGGGCCTAGGTGGTAAATTTCCTGAGAACTTCAGTTTTCCTAAGAATCATTGACAAGCATAAGAAGTTTTAACAAACTTATGAACATCTTTAAAAATAGTGGGCCATCAAAATACAACTCTCAAAATCTTTTGTCTAGCAGTCTTTGCCATGTAATGACCACCGCACACCCCACTGTGCATTTCCTACAAAAGCTCCAATGCTTGTTTTCCATCTACACACTTCAGAAGTACTCCATCCAAACTTCTCCACCATAACTCATTGTCAATAATCACATAGTTGGCAGCATGCAATTTCAATGTTCTTTTTTCATTTCTAGCCATATCAGTAGTGTTGGAAGATGAATTACTCTAAGAGGGGGGGGGTGAATCAAAGTAATGTGAAAATTTGAATTTTAAATCTTGAAATGCAAAATGAATGATGAATTTGAAAAAAACTAAGTGAACCCTCTTAACTTAAAGTTAATTTTAACACAACAAAGAACCTTTAAACAAAATGATTGTCTTGAGTGACTTTACAAACCATTGTCAAAGCATAATATAAATTGTTCATATAAAAGTGATTGAACAATTCTCTGTATAATGCTTTAGATTCATAATTTATGACTGACTAAACATTATTTTATAACAGATTGAACAACATACATTCATGATAGATTGAACTCTATACTTTGAAACCTTTCATAATGAAACATAAACATGTATCAGAGCATTGCATGAATTTATTTTGATATATGAAAGAATGGAAACTTAAGCAAGTTGAGCACAAAGCACACAAAAGAGAAACACATAACTTTGATGAGTGGAAAACCCTCTTGGGGTAGAAAAACCATTCCAAACTACCTTACAAGCTTAATTTAAAATTGATTACAATATTTTTCAAAGCACCAATTATGTAACACTGGTGGAGCAACAACTCAACACCAATTTCTAAAGCATCAACTTCACAGGAGCACCAACTCCTCTGTTTTACCAAATTTTCAATGATAATGTATGATTTTCAATAATGCCCACTAAAATGTGTACTGAATGAAATAGTACCAAAGTAATTTCACTAAAATATGAAATCTCTGTAATCAAGATCAGAGATGTAAAACCTTTAAACTTTCTTTTCACCCTTTTCAATATAGATGATCACTTTAGTAACAATACTCTGTTCTTCACTCCAAACCCTCGTTCTCAACAATACAAATTTTCATGATAGAGAAATGGCTTATAGCCACATATTTATACAATATGAAAAAATTGAAACCTTCATTGAGAAAAGAAACCTTTGAAGCAAACCCATGAGTTAAGGTTTGAGTTACAAAAACTGAAAATGTACAATTGAAACAAAAGAACATCATTTCTTTTTTCTGTGAAAAAAATAAACAACTATAAAATTGTCATTCTCTTTCTTTTCGAAAAGTGAAACCAAAATATGAAAGTAAAAACTCTTTCATTTTTCACTACCTTAACAGAATGTAACTTTATGTAATTATTTTCCTTTCAAAGAGAACAAGTAAATGAATCTTCAATAATATCTTATTCAAAGAGCAGAAAATAAACTTTTTCACTTTCAAAACCCTTTTTCACTTTCCTTTTACCTTTATTCACCTTTGAAAAACATAGAAAATTGCAAATATTACCTCTCATGGCAGTTTGAAGCAACTAACAGAATCCCATAGGATCTCTATTTGATTTACCTCCAATTCCAGCTCAAGCAAAGTCCACAAACGAATTCCCCACAACACATAGTTCATCATACCTCAAGCTCGTGCCAAGATTTTGCTCAAAACTTACACAAAAACTGTAATTGTGTTTGCAACGGCAGCTAGGGTTCAACCTTGCAATGTGAAATAAAAAACTTTTCCCTATTTTCCTTTACCATCGAGCATTTTGACAAAATGTATAATCATTTGGAATCCACAGGCCACATTCTAATCATTTTGAAATCCACAAACACCGACAAAATAATGTTACAATCAATTGTAATATTTCTTCCCACTCACAGTCCACGTGAATAATGAAAACATAATGATATGAGTTATCATTCCAAGTCACATAATTTCGCTGCCAAAAAATAGCATGTTCTAAATTGAAACCCAATAAGTATCAATGCTAAGGACTATCAAACGTTATGTAAGGCACTAGTCTATTCCTTAACGATTCACCTAAAAGGTTAATCAATTGTTGTATGGTGACTAGCCTAAAGTCAAAATTTAAATTCACTTCAAATTTCATAAATCTTTATACAAATTTTTTGTCAATTAGCATGTGGGATAGCTTTGGATGAATGGGTAGAAAGCTACTTAGAAACAAGCCAATTTCATAGTAATTATTGCATAATTATCCTTCATTCAAATTAATCAATGAAAATGATGTGTTATGTCAAGTACAATTCAAATGAACACCAATAGGAACACCCTCCTTGGTCCCACAAAGCCTAAAGTTTAGAAGATCTCAGTATTTGACCAGGTCTTGTTCATTGGCCAGTCATTTTTAGGAGTTTCAAATAGAGGATTTGGCTATTCCTTAGAAGTTCCTTTAGGTGCATTGGAAAAAACCACCAACAGAATGGTGACTCTGTTGGGAAATGCACTCAGAAATTCAGTTCCCAATGGTTTTATCAAAGAGTCATTCAGATCTTGAAGAATCAAGCCTTAAGGGTCATTACATAGAGTCATAGTATTCGTCATTTTGAATTTATTATGTCTAAACATCTTTGTTTAGATAATTGAAAAGTTCTTGCACCTGGAAAGGCTTTATTGCAGCAAAGATCAAAGGATTTGAGTGTGACTCCACTCGTGGATGATACCCAAAATGATATCTACTCTTGAATTTTACTCCTCTATGAAAGGAGGTGGTGACTCTGTCCAAAGAACTAGTTGAATTGTGAAGGAGATTTCTAGATCTACAGAATTTGCAATCAAGAAAAAAAGATAATAGCTGCTACAAATTTCCAAGTATTCTCATAAATCTATAAGGCATATTACTTTGTTTGAAAGAATTTCATGAGAAAGAAGTCAAGGCTTAAGATTATAAATGGTTCCCTATTAGATGAATTTCATTAAGACAGGGAATAGTATTAACTCTTTTCATACTTCTTATATACAAATTTTTCAATTCTCTAAGAAGTATGCTATTCTTTTAAGCATTACCTTTTAGAGAATCTCCCTGTAAAGAATTAAGCAAAAGTATGCAAGGTAAAGAAGCAGTATCATGCCCTCAAAAATATTTTATTATTGAAAGGTATATTCCATTGGTCTTTAGTGGTATTAGAGGTTTCCCAAACTTGATTCCTAAGAATGTTAGAAAACATTTTCCCAAAATCACAGGGAAAAGTTTAGAATCAACCTCTAAACATCTACAAAATTTCATGGATGTTATGGGGGATTATGAGGTGAATCATGAAGATGTTTTCATGAATCTCTTTGTTCAATCCTTGAAGGATGATGCCAAGGATTGGTATTCATATTTGCTAGCAAGTTCCATAGCTTCATGGAATAAGTTCATGACAAGCTTTGTTGAAAAATTCAGTGAAAGGGTGAATCCAAGTGTGGTGAGAAAGAATTTCATGGAAATCCACATAAGTGAAGGGGAGTTAGTTCTTGTCTTCAATCTCTAGTTTGCAAAGGCAATCAGAGAAATTATAGAAGATATAAGGCCTAATGATGCAAATTGTTTGGTTGTATATCTAGGAGCATTTGATAAGAAGATGAGCTTCTTATTAATAGATAAAGAACCCACAACTTTGCACCAAGCATATCACATTTCCATTGATATTGAGAACAATTTAAGATACTCAATGATGAAAGGGCCTACAATTGCTAGTAGTAGTTCTATCACTGCCCCAGATTCTAGACCAAATAGATCAAAAGGTAAAAGGATTTGTAAGGGAGGGGACTTTATGAATGTTGTATCCATTTTACTCCCAAGAAATGCAGAATGTGAGCAAGCATCAACTTCACATCAGCCAAGGATGGGAAAGTTTGACATATTCTTTTCTATCAAGAAGCCACATGAGATAAGGAGACATGTAAATGAGTCACCGTATGACTTGTTTTCAAGATTTTTGGATGCTTTGATGGAGATACCCAAGAGTCTCAGACCTAGTGATCTAATGTGCATTAACTTGTTTTTTGAATCATATATGTCAAGGTCTAGCCAATGCTCTGAGGATCTAAAACCTCATAGCCTTGATCAAGTAGTAGATTGGATTAATATTTCAAAAAACATTGACCATGGTCATGTGCCTTTATCTGTTACTCATGATGTGAGAAATAGTTATCATATTGTAGGAGATCAAAGCTTTAGAATGTCAGATACAAGAGAAGTATTAGAATCAGAACAATTGACTGTTGAATGTTTCCATTTCAATAGAAACTTAGAAACAAATGCATGCAGTAATGATGAGGATGAAGAGATAGAGTATGAAAACAAGGAGGTAGGTGGTGCCTAATTATCTTCCTTGGGATGTCATAAGTTGTGAGCATACACAAGACATGCAAGATGAAGTCTTCCAACTTGATTTGGTTAGCAACCATCATGCACCTATCATTGAAGGGATTGCACTTAGTCCTGACACTATGGTATACATGAGGAATCAGAGTGAAGAAATTCAACTTGAGCAGTCCACAATTGAGTATGCCTCTTCATATGAAGTGGAGATGGAATCCCTTGCTTCTAGTAGGGGGAATGTTAATAACCTTGAAGGTGTGTGTTTCCTAGGCATTGAACAATTCTCATCATGTGAAGAATGTTCTGAATGTAGATCAATTATTACAGATATGAATGATGAAGAGAATAGTGAGGTTTCTTCTTTGTGCTCTTCAAGTGACTGCACTAACTTTGAGTACACTGATGATCTGAATTGTTGGCATCTTGATTTTAAAGATGATGAGATTCATCCAACTAATGTATGGAAAAAAAAATTATCTGATGAAGATTCCTTGGACAATGAAGTTGCAAATGACAATCCTTATTGGTGTAGGAGAAATCCTCTTTTTGAGGATACCTCTAATGATTTTCTGGTAGTTACTAACAATGGATATGTTGTGGTTGGTCCATGTGAAGATCAAAGTGGTGTTGAGGTGGGTAGTTTTGTCAATAAAAATGTTACTTCTAATTTGTTGAGTTCCAAACTGCAGGGAAGGTGTGGGGATGCAAATATCAATAAAGAAGCTCCCAAACATGGTATCAGTTCTGAATACAATGAGGATATCCATAAGGATGCACATAGTTGCATTGAACCTCTTATGGTGAAGAGTGGTGCGTTTGAAAAAACAATTAAAAGGTCAAGTATTCATATTCCATAGGATGATTGCATAGATATTCCAACACAATCTTGTGTTGAGGAGAAAAAATATCTTGACGATTCTGCAGAGTATGTAGATATTTAAGTGCCTTTTCACCCAAATGAAGGGAAATCCAAAGACAGAAGTAATTGTGTGAATGATACATGGTATTATGAAGCTATAGTGGAGTTCTTTGCAGGCATTCCTTATCTGATGGATTTGATTATGGAACTTCTTTCACCTCATGGGGTTAGTACTTGTGGTAAGCATGATGATAATAGACCTGGTTATGCTTTCTTTACTGAGTTCACCAAGGATTGGCCTAATTTGAGCCAGAATGTCTATGAGGCTTTCAAGTTTGATGAAAAAATTGAATATGATTATATATCTCATGACAATGTGGAATATGAAGGATTTACCTTCTTGATTCAGTTTGAGGAATTTATAATGGAAGGGACAAAGTTGGCAATGTTGCTCCGAGTGATATAGGCAGTATTGATCAGGGTGATATTGATGATTTGGAGTTACACACTACTCATGTGCACTCAATACAGGGTAAATAGGTTAAATTTTTTGATAAAGGAAAAATTTGTCCCTAAATTGTAGGGCTTGGGGCCTCCACCTTGTAAAATAATTCACAATGTATATTTTCTAAGTAGTGTATATATGTTGGTTTGGTTTGTTTGCTTCCTGTTGGATCTACTTGCCTAGTCTAGGTGAGTTCCTTGGTTTTTGGCCTTGTACCCTAGTCTGCTTCAACCAAATATTCAATTCTCACCATACCCGCCAGGGGTATGTGTCCCCGAGCATGAGCCGTTGATGGGGCTTATAAAATTATGAGGAATTTTATCTCTACCCCCATGGATTTAGTGTCCATTCTAAACCCTTGTCCCCATCAATGAGTAGGGTTTTATTCACAAGAGCTTGCAAGTGTTATATTTTGAGGTTGACCTATTTTTTTGGTCACTGATCCCTTAAGTCATCTTTTGAGCCATCCAGCACGTCAGTATACTGGCCCTATTAGCCTAAAGCACTAATCATCAAGTCTCTCATTGATTCTAATCTTTTCCTAAGTATGATTTTAAATTTCACTTGAGGACTTAAGCTTAAGTCATTAACTCCTAGTGGTCAATTGCCGTCAACTAGACCAAATTCTGTCCATTAAATGCTAACATTATGTGAAGTGCAGGTTTCAATATTTGAGGATCCGGGAGGAGATATGAGTCATACCCCGCTAGCCAATGAGAATTAAGTGCCAGCAAGATAAATGCAGTGAGAACGATGAAAGGTGGACGCATGTCCTTGTATAGCCACGAGACCCACTCCCCACTACCGCACCCATGGTTAGACATCTTCAATGAATGGTCGAGATGCAATCTGCGAAATGATCTTTACCGTTTCCTACTGGCTCACTGGGTGAAAATGAATGATGGTTAAAACTAGCGAGATCAGTGAGATATCGACACCTATCTTAGTCTACTTAGTTTGTGGAGCCCCCACACTAAGAAGGTGTCATCCGACATGGATGAAAATTATTGGTCACGAACATTTTAGCGAAGCCCTACTAGAAGTCGAAGGTAGTCAAATAAATGCCAACCATCTGATGTGCCATCTCAGTAGATAATCAATGACTTACATTTAATATTGATGGAAAGCACGTGATAGTTGTTTTACGCTATGCAACCAGCTCACATTAATGGCCAACCTTTTGTAGAGTGATCGAGTTGATCTCAATTCATGTGGAAACACAAATGTTGGTAATCATGAGGCACAATTTGTAATTTTCCATGCAAATGGGAAATTAAATGGTGATAGTACATCTGCCAACGGACTGCCAGGGTTACGCATGTGTGCTAAACATTGATTGTGGATTCCATCACTCCACACGATAAATATAGAAGGAATAGCTACTATTCATGTCATTCACACTTAATAGTAAGACATTTCCTTGAATAAGGCAAGGTAGGTTTGAGCAATTGATAGATAAGAAAATGAACGAACCAGTTAGGAGGTTCTCTCATCTCCACTCTCGAAATCTTGGTTCTAGTGTATCAGAAGCTACCTCGACCATGGAGGCCAAAATTCCTGCTAGAAATTCTAGACTTGCACCCACAAGGTGCAGTCGAAGGTTACAATTTCAAAGTGTGGTTGCAGAGAAGGTGCATGATAAAGGAAAGCAACTAGTGCAGTCTAATATCGGAGTGGAGAGGAAGATAAGGTATGGGTGTGGCTCCTTTGGACACTAGAACTCACCCATTGACCTCACAAGCAGCTCGTCTACTATTGAAACAGAGACCGATTCTAGCTATTGTCGGTACCTCATGCTCTTGAGTCATGGCCTACCTCCTGGTCAGGAGGTAATATCAGTTTCTCCATTAGCGATCAAAAATCCAAGTGGGTGGAATGGTGGTGTGTTGGGAAAGGAAAAGAAAGAGGGAGAAGCTAAAGTTTCCTCTCTTCCTCTTGTAATGACTCAGAGTGGGCATGTATATCGTAGTCTACGCACTGGTAAAGTTGGGGTGCCTGGTAAATGAAAATTTGTGTGTGGGATGTGAAATTTTTGTGTTGATAATGTTTGTTGTGGTGGTGGTTTTATTTTTGCATGTGTGGCACATTTTGGTGTTGAACATCGATTGCATGCCCTTGTGGCATTATGGATGCCTGGATTGTTGTAGCATGGATGGCGACAAAGGGAATTTTGGTGGCACTTTGCATTTCCCTTTCTGATGGCGGTTAAAATTTTGGATCTTCCCATTTTGCACCATTTTCTTGCAAATTCAACACATGGGAATTTTGAAATAAAAAGTAAATGCAGTTGAAACTTTGCATGAAATGAAATTCGTAATGTAACTGCATTTGAGCTTGAAGCTTGTCGCTCCCTTACTCTATAAAAGGGAATTCAGGGCTTATTTGCAGGAAGGATGATGAATGATAGATATAATTCTGGTTAGGTTTTTGGGTCAAGTGTATATGAATAGAATAGCTAATCTATTTTGAGCTTTTCTGGAAGAAAGAAGTGCATGTTATCTTAAATTGTTGTGAAAATTTGACTGATAAGAATAAATAAAAGTATAATTCTGATATATCTTCTCTCCTTGTGTGGATTTGAGTGAATTTTTGAGTGGAATATTAATGATATTTTCATTCTTCTTTGAACATTTATTCAAATGTATGCCTCTGTTTTATGCTTGGATTCAAGTAATCAATTAAATGCTTAAATAGAGTGGTCATCCTCTCACTAAAGTGGGGGATAAATGTTGTGTAGAAAGATGTATCCCTTTACATTTTCAACTTAATTAGGAATTAATATTAAAATGGACTTAATTATGCCTTACTTTTGGTGTTGTAAAGTGTACATTGTTAGGGATCAACTAAAAATCCTCTTGAAATTTCATTCTCACAAAATGACATACTTAAACATGCACTTGATGGTCCTCTTTACATAGCTGGCCAAATCAATGATAAGCCCACTAATGGGATATTGATTGATCTCATTTATGGAGAGAATGTGATTACTGAAGAATCCTTATATGTGTATGAACTATATCATGAAACATATGACAAACTGAATGAATGAATCAAGACACATAATGGGTTTGCTTGCCCTATGCTAGGCTTGATAGGTCTCCCCTTAAAAGTTGGACTAAAAATGCTAATTGTCTCATTTTCCATCATTCTATAATTGAACCAATTTCATGTGAAGCTAGGCTATCCATGGCTTCACTCCATGAATGTCATCCCTTCGATTGTGCATAAATTTCTAAAGTTTCCATTTGGAAATGATATCTTTATTGTGCATCATAGTGGATTTAACCTTGCCTTGGCCCAAGGAATTTTTCATTATATTTCTTTTGGCCCAAGCCTATGGAACCTATCAAGCCTCATGAGGATTTATTTTTCAAATCATATCAAAAGTTAAAGGAAAAGAAAATAGCAGAATTATCTCTTCGAAACATATCTCAACCTATAATTGAAACATCTATCCTTGGTGAAGCAATGATCAAACCAAATACCTTCTGAACATATAAGAGAAACCTATAGAAAAACCTCCTATAATTTCTTACAAGAGACCACGAGCTAACAAAAACAATCTGGTTGTCTCTCCTAGAGTCAAGCAAGTGTACTAAGTCAAAGATAAAGTGGTTGAACAAGCTATTGTTGTTTCTTCTTGTAAGCCTAATGTTTTACCCTAACCTAAGCATGCAAAATAACAATTCAAAAAGGAAAGCACAAGAATCACTTCAAATGATTAGCCTAAGGTATAAAACACAAAGAAAAAATAACAATAAGATAAGTATTATACCCTTTTGTGTTGCTCCTTGGTTGGCCCTTGATGTTTGTTGACTTGTGTGCTCCTTGTATGGCTTTAAAATGAAGGGGTGGATGCAAGATGGACAATATAGATGCAAGATAATGGAAGCTTGATGAAGATACAATGGCACAAATGCAATTGGACTAAGATACTAACGCTAGTGATGATTTTATGGCTTCGCTTGGAAAATTGAGAGAATGTGGGTGCAAAAATGACTAAGTGTTCTAAATGCATTAGAAGAGGGGGTATTTATAGAGGTAATTGAAATTAAATGGTCAAGATTGAGCCACCATGGCCAAGATCAAGAGATATGGTTATTTGAGGACTCACAAGCCCTCACATCTTAACATGTGGAAGGTTAAATAGCCAAGGATGTGATGAGGTGTAGGTGAGGTGGAAGTAGGACATGTGATGTGGAAGAAGAACATGTACCTTGAAAGTACATTGGGAGATGAGAAGATTTCCTCAAAAAGGAACTTCTTGTCCCCAAGTGAAAATGAAAGTGACACTTGAGAAATTTTAGAAGTCCTCAAAAATCTCCATGGGGAAGAGGAAAGTAGTTGGAGAAATAAATGTGAATTAAAAATTCACATGATTGGAAGAATCTAGTGGGTAAGACAATGTTCTCAAAAGGGTAGGATCTTGACACATGTGGGTGATGTGAGAGGTCAAAGGTTCTATAAGACCTTGGCACATGTGAGTGATGTGACAAGTCAAATGTTCTAGAACTTGCACGGGGATAAGGAGTTTTGAAAGAATAAATGTGAATTAAAAATTCACATGGGGAAGAGAGGAATTTTGGATGAATAAATGTGAATTAAAAATTCACATGGAAAAGAGGGTCAATGCCAAATATGGAGTATGTAAGAGGTTGAACAAAAGGGTATGCTAAATGTGGCGGGATGATTAGATTATGGTTGTGCAAATACATGATTAATAAATTTAATAAGGGATTAGAAGGAAGTGGGAAAAGTTGGAGGATGTGAAATTAATCCTTGATTAAGGGTGTGCACATCCTAATCATGAATTAATTAAATTAATTCATATTAGAAGAGGATTATGGAGGATGTGACAAGGAGAGAGAAAAAGGAGGAATTTAAAATTGATTTTAAAAGGCCAAATGACTAAATTAAATAAAATTGACATGCTTATTTAATTTAGAGAGGAGAAGGGGGTAAGGTAAAGTATTTAATTATTCGATTTTTACTTTAGGAACCTTAGGCAGAAGATGAAATATTAATTAAATAAATTGTTTAATCAATATTGATGAAATAGATGAATAGAGTAAATGATTTTGACCATGTGGAAGTAGTTAACTTTAGATGTCTACATTTTTCCCCTCTTCGAAATATTGTTAGAATAACAGTGTTTCGAAGAAAAGAAAATGCAGATGACTCTATAGAGAAAGCAACTAGAAGAAGATGCCCCAGCATGGGGAGAGATACATGAGATACCAAAACGGAGGGGAAATGAATGGAGATTCCCCAATTTTGCGAGGAAATGACCATGACGGAGGAAATGGAGAAAAAGGTAGGGTATGCCCCATCGAGAAGGCGATTGGGGAGGAAAAAAGGGGCCCCATGTGACTTGTTGATATGAGAAAATGGAGGACATGGTTGGATAGAGCTAAAAAATTCAAGCAGGTTTAACTTTTGAACAGAGTCAAACGGACGTACGGTGTGCAAATGGTGGCCTTGAGACATTAGGGAATTAGTTGGAGGAAGAAAAAGTTAAATAAAAGGTAAAAATACCCTTTTAGTGAAAAGGGGGGAAAAGTTATATAAGGTAATTTTATAAATTACCTCACCTCATTTGTATGGTAGCAGTTGAGAAGAAGAGAGAGTAGGAGAGGAGAGGAAGAGGACGAGGAGCCCCGATTCTGAAGGACTATGACTCAAACATTATCCACCGAGGGGACAAAGTGCAAAGATTCTACCATCAGTGTGCAGTCCCACGCCAGGTTAGAAACAAAACCCTTTCTGTTATTTTAAGCATTTTTAATGTATTTTATAATTTTTAGACAAATTTGAAAATTGGGTCTTGTGGTTGGGATAGCGTAGAAAAATGGGTTAGGGGAAAAAATGGTGTATTTTTCCAAATGGGGTAAAAAACGAGGGCAGATCTGCTTCGGGCTAGGGCGGGTCTGCCCCTTGGAAGGGCGGGTCCACCCTAGGGGAGGGCAGATCCACCCCACAGGAGGGCAGGGCTACCTCGAGAGAGAGCGAAGCTGCCCCGAGAGAGGGCAAGTCTACCCCACAGGAGGGCAGGGCCATCCTAGGAGAGGGTGCGTCCACCCCACTCCAAGGTGGGTCTGCCCCATGGCGGGGCGGGGGCCACCTCAGAGCGGGGCGGGTCCACCTCGGAGCGGGGCGGGTCCACCTCGGAGCGGGGCGGGTCCACCCTAGGGAGCGGCGAGTTTTCCCCATGGTAGGGCAGGTCCACCCTAGGAAAGGGCAGATCCACCTCGGCGAAGGGCGAATCCACCCTAGGTGGGAGTGGGTCCACCCAGGGTGGGTCTGCCCCTTCCCGGGGAAATGGTGGCCATAGAAAACTAGGGGGTCCCAAAGGAGAGGGAAAAACCAGAAAAGGATAGAGAGAAGAAAGAGGAAGAAAAAGTAATATGTTTTCCTAGGGATGGGAGACAAAAAAGGTAAATGAATTGACATGTGGAGGGGTGTGGATGCAGAGTTTTGACTCAGTGCGAACCCATGAGAGACATTCAGAGGTGTTAGCAGTGACCATGGTGGCCATGACTAGAGCAAACCATCATGCCTTGGAGCAAGCAGGATTACTGCATTTATTAGGCTATCCGTCGATGAGAGCCCATCAAGCTATGTTGATGGAACTCATAGAGTGATGGAGTTTGGTGACATCGACATTCCATCTTCTGATGGGGGAGATGCCACTAGAGGATGTGTGGTGTATCTTGAGGCTGCCCATAATAGGGCGGTGAGGTGGTATTGACAGGAGCAGAGCTAGATCACACCATATTTGTGTTATTTGGATGAGATGATATGCCCATGCAGAGAGGCTAGTTAGATGTGGGCCGATGTTTGTCACTGGGGGTGCAACCACTACCACTTTTTTTATGTGGACTGATGAGTGGGATATTGCTACCAGACCGGAGTGGGTGCTTCTATAGTTTACGGTTGATGGAGGTGATTTGACATATTGTTGAGGGACAAGAGGGATAGTTTTTATGGGGCACATGTGTATTAGCACATTTGTACAGAGATATGCATGTCATTTGTTACCGAGAGGTAGTGAGTGTGACACACGTGACTTTATTACAGGTATGGACCTAGTAGCATATTAATATTGTCAGGACATTAGTGGTGCAAGGAGGACGGGTGGAGGATGCGGCACCTGTAGCCTGGTGGTACGGGCAGGATCAGGGTTGGGTTTTGCGTTATGAGATGCAGGAGGATATGGATGAGTGGAGGAGAGTCTTTGATGACTTGAAGGAGGAGGATATAGTATGGCGTCCATACATGTTTTGGTGATTTGTGGGATGGAGGGAGGATGAGACGAGACATCAAGACTACTTCATGAGCAGCTGTTATTTGATTAGGAGGTAGCCTCACATGGTAGAGGCACACTGGCCAAATAGAGTGTGAGACAATTTGGTCTTACCCAGGATATCCCACCAAGTCTTGACATGTTTCACTGGATCAGCTGCAAGTGGCCATGGGGAGACTATATTTCACTAAGAGCTGCTAGAGCAGCTTGGGATTTAGTGGAGCTAGTACCCTACTCAGGGATGTCTATTAGGGTGGCAGATGTAGGGGTGACATTATGATATGCCAGGTGGTTTCAAAACCATCATTGGGATAGGATTACATTGGTGCAACCCATTGTGGTGACCTTATGGTTTGGATTAGATGATGATCGATGATTGGCTAGAGAGGGCAAAGAGAGGAGGGGATAGCAGTGGAGAGGATAGTAGTCAGTTGGGGTTGAGGGGAAACAGGAGGATGTAGGGGGTGCAGGATAGTAGGATGGAGCACAAGAGGAGGTTGGGGCCATAGGATAGCTAGAGAGGATGAGGAGGACGAGGAGATGGGGGAGGGGATAAAGAGTGAGGATGGAGGTAGAGGAGGGGATGGATGCAGGATTTTTGGGAAATGGGATAGGGCTAGAGATGGATGCGACACAACCAAGGGATGGGGGGTCAGAGGTTGAGGTGTTGGATGTGCTGGAGGGGGAGGTGAGGGTTGTAGGTCAACAAATGGGCATAGGGAGCAGAGTACAACAGAGGAGAGTTCTGGTGAGGAGTAGGGCTGAGAAAGAGGATGCAGGGGTTGCAGGACAACAGGATGGAGCACAAGGTGAGATTGAGGTCAGAGGATAGCTAGGGAGGGTGACAAGGAGGATACGATAGAGGGGTGCCTAGACAGAGATAGGAGCTGATCAGGCACCCCATGTGTTGGAGATAGGGATGAGTGAGGAAGGAGAAGATCCTAAGGGGGAGGTGAGATTTGTAGGACAACAAATGAGGGTGGGGAGGAGGGGATAGTCGAGGAGGATTTAGGTGGTGAGCAGAGTTGATCAGGGTCATGATGAGGCAGTGATGGATGCAATGGATGTTGATGTTGACGTGGTGGAGCCATTGGTAGTAGTACCAGCTGCACTAGCTGAGGAACCTGTTATTTTGTTGAGGGTGGCCCAAGTGAGGTTACAGATGGCAGAGCAGAGGCTGAGGTATGCAGAGTGTAGGTAGCAGGACAAAGGGATTACGGTTTCATCATGGAGCATCTAACCACAGAGGTATGTGATGTTGAGAGGGAGAGAGATGAGTTGTGAGTAGAGATGGAGGGAATATGGGGTGAGTTTTCCAAGGTGACTTGGGATCAGGATAGGCTACAGGCAGTGATGACCATAGCGCAAGTGAGGGGATAGCCAGAGTTCAGAGGGGCAGCAAAGCAAGTCTCAGCAGAGCAGGTTGAGAGGGAGATGGAGGCATTGAGGGTACAAATGATAAGACTATTTGGGGAGAGGACTAATCTCTAGGACAGGGTGTCTTTTATAGAGATAGCTCTAGGGGAGGCGAGAGTGAGGGTGGAAGCAATAGAGACCCAATTAGAGATGGTATAGTGAGAGAGGGACACAGCGTATGCAGATGTGTAGGGCCTCCAGGATGAGAGGGACAGAGTGTAGACCCAATTACAAGTGGTGTAGGAGGAGAGAGATAGGATCACATAGTAGGTGTAGACCTTACAGGGGGAGAGGGATGTAGTAGTGGCTTAGGCAGAGATTGCAGAGAGAGAGGTGGCACAGGGTCGAGCACAAGAAACCCAAGGTGAGAGGATGGAGATAGAGTTGGACATGTAGAGATTACAATCTCAGATACAGGATTTGCAGGAACAAATGCAAGATGAGAGGGATAGGGCCACAGAGCAAGTGACATAGCTGACAACAAAGAGAGATCAACTGAGGTTGGCTCAGGATGCATGGAAACATGAGAGGGGACTTATTACTAGAGACTGAGACAAGTACAGACATGAGTAGAATGCCGCCAGATATCAGGCTGCAAAGAGTGTCAAGTACATGAGGGAGGCCAACTTCTAGATGATTTCCTATCAGCATGTAGTTCTAGATCTAGTACAATGCATGTTTCATTATGTGCAATAGACTCCTTAGATTCTAGTGCCATCCTAGTCACTAGGGACACAGACTCAAGGATACAGTGAGTCATAGGGGACACTCCCTCGTAGAGGACCAGTTCTCGATTCTCCATAGAGGTTGGATGTGGGAAACTCTTTTGGTAGGTGATAGGATACCATATTTTGACAAGTGTAGGGTGGATGGATAGTACAGAGTAGCAGTGATGGAGATCCTTGTATTGGTATTTTATTTTGTGATTTGATGTATTTGATGGACATTATTATCGACCATGTTATGGATGTTATGAAATAACTTGCACAATAGAAGAATATGATAGGAAATATGCTGCAAATACTTGATAATAACTGAGAATAACAAGCCACTTCGAGGGGGAAAACCTCCAAATATCTCTAATGAGAACACACTTCACACTTGATGATGAAAATAAGACTCACAACCTCCTATATATACCTATTTATGCCAAGGATATCACCTAGGCCGACTTAGACACACCTATATAAGACTTAGGCCGACCTAAACAACTAAATAACAATATACTAATGATAATATGACTTAATAGAGAGTTAAGATAGCCACAAGCCGACTATTCATAACCCGATGTACAATAATATTAAGGGCGTAGCATGCCTCCCTTCTTCAAAGAAGCATTGTCCTCAATGCTAATCAAGTTTGGAAACTTTTGAATGAACTCCTCATCTTCCCATGTGGCATCTTCAACTGGTAAATTCTTCCATTGGATGAGATACTCAGTGATAGTTCTATTCCCGGCTTCTTTGTGTGTTTGACAATGCACTCGGTTCCAAAATGATTCTTCCTTCTTCATCCAGCTCGGGAAGTGTTGTTTGAGTGGGAATATTATGCCCAATTACCTTCTTCAAACAGGAAACATGAAAAACTGGATGTATCTTTGTTGTTGGTGGCAACTCAAGCTTGTAGGCAACACTATTGATCTTCATGATTTTGGTATGGACCATAATACTTTGGAGATAACTTATTATTCTTTCTTTGCTGCTTTAGTGAGATTTTCTTATAAGGTCTGCAATCGCAAGAAGACCCAATCCCCAACTTCAAAACTTCTTTCACTACGATGTTGGTCTGCCTATTGTTTCATTTGATTTTGTGCCATGGCTAAATTCTCCTTGAGTCCTGAAAGTACTTGTTGTTGATGAAGCAAGTGGTCTTCTACTACCTAAACTCTTGGTGACACCTTTATTGATGATGTGATGGAAGGAGGATGATATCCATAAAGTGCCAAAAATGGAGACATTTTTGATGAGCTATGAAAAGAAGTGTTATACCACCATTCTCCAAGTGGTAGCCAATCTACCCATTGAGACTGTTTCTCTGAAGTGAAACAACATAGATATCCTTCCAAACACTTATTAACAACCTCTGTTTGCCCATCTGATTGAGGGTGGTATGAAGAGCTAAGAGCCAATTGAGTACCCAAACATGAGAATAAATCTTTCCAAAAGTGACTAGTGAAGATAGGATCACGATCACTAACAATAAATTTAGGTGTACCATGTAGCTTTTGGATATTCTCCAAAAAAGATTTAGCCACTGCACTTGTTGTAAAAGGATGTTCTAATGCAATGAAATGTGCATATTTAGTGAGGTGATCAACTACCACCATGATGACATTATGACCTTTAGATTTGGGAAGCCCTGTGATGAATTCCATGGATACCTCTTCCCAACGCTGGCTAGGAATAGATAAGGGTTGCAAGAGACCCGGTGTCTTAATTGTCTCCCCTTTATGCCTTTGACACACCAAACATTCAGCCACAAATTTTTGAACATCACCCTTTAGCCCCTCCCAAAAGAAATCTTGCTTGACTCAATGATATGTCTTCAAAAATCCTGAATGACCACCCACTAGGAGACTCATGCAACTCTGTGAGAATCTTGATTTTAAGGTTGGAATTCTTGCAGAGATACAAACGCTCTTTATACCAAAGAGTATCTCCCTTCCAACAAAACTTATCTGAACTAATAGGATCACTTTTTAATTGCTTCGATGAGATTACTTGTCGCAACATCATTTTGCCACTCTACTTTGGCTTCCTCCACCCAATTTGCTTGTAATATTGAAAGGGAACACAATAAGGCTTCATCTTTCTCATCCTTCCTTGGCGTGCATCTGCGACAATATTTTATTTCCCTTTCTTATATACAATCTCAAAGCCATATCCTAACATCTTAGTGACCCATTTTTGTTGCTCTTCAAAAGATAGTCGTTGTTCCAAAAAATATTTTAGGCTATCATGATCTGTCTTAACCTTGAAATGTCTACCCAATAGATAAGGCCGCCATTGTTTCACTGCATGGAGTATTGCTACAATGGATATTTGGTTTTGATATTTATATGATATGTGATAGCCCTTATTGACACTATGTTATGTTTATGATGGATGATTCTATTTATGCATATGTTTATGTGTATGATTTTATGATGATGACATGGTTATGATGGTATATGTTGATATGTGAAATGTGATGCATGATTTATGGTTTTATGTATAATGAGTATGCATGACTTATGATTTTATGTATGATGAATATGGACTTATGTGATGCATTTTTAATGGACCTAACAAGTTGTGATGTAGGGGGTAATGTATGTAGCATGTTAATAATGTATGGGTATAAAAATGAACCAATCATGATTAATATGAACAACTTAAAATAATATGCTAATGTAAATGCAATGAACCTATAATGCAACATGAACATAAGTATCAATAAGGACAAAGGGATGTCCCCGACATGACACAAGATCTTGGAGATCCTGGTGGGTACTATGTGGGAACAACCTAGCAAACGACAACAATAAACTATCAAGAGATTGCCCCTATGTTAACCCATCAAAACACACCATAATATGATAGATTATGGCGACCTTGACTAGTTGTAATAGGGAGCTCAAACAATAAAAATAATCCAAAATAATTAAAAGATCAAAAAAAAATCAAACGTCCTTAGCCATAGGATCACAAGGGTGGATGGGGTTGATGAGATCTGTTAGGAAGGATGCATCCTGTTGAGATTGATGATGGATACTAAACTAAGATTACCCAGATGACGCAGGATATTTTTCATTAACCAGATCTTCTGACACTAGAGGATCCTATTTGTGAAGAACTAGCTAGATAAGGGCACTCTTGACAACATGACACAAATGACAAGACAAAAGACTAGCATAAGACTGACACACCCTAATGACCTAGGGGATCGGGGGTTGATCAAAGATTAGCCTTGCCTACGTGAAAGCGCAGAGCCCTCATAGTTCAAGAAAAGACCATGGATAAAAGTAGAAAGAGGACCAATGAAGACCGATGAGATGACAACAAAGAAAAGTAAAATCAAAGGACCTGAGGGTGGATCAAAAGATTGACCTTGCCTACATGAAAGTGTAGGGAAAACATAGTTCAGACAAGACAAATGACAACTAACTATGGATAATAGTGAAAAGGGGATGATGAAGACAGATGATGGATGACCATCATGGGAAGGTCAGAATTCCCTAGGGGAAAATCAAATGATCAACCTTGCCTACGTGAGAGCATAGGGGTAACATAGTTCAACTAAGACCAAAAATACTGACATGACCAGGTGGAGACCAACATGATGGACTCTAGATGATGACGGGCTGACAAGACAACCAGATGAATGTCACAAGCTCAAATGAGGATAAAATATCAAGATGACTAATAGGGGATAATCATCCAATTCTCAATCAAAAGATACCAAGTGGCCAAGGTCAAGATATGGATGAAGTGATAAGATAGCATGTGGAGACATGCAGTAACTAGGACACAAGGTAGATAATGATCAAGCTCTCTACGGATGACACCTGTTACCAGGTTTTCACCAACCGTACTTATCCAAGGCACCACCAAGGGTGGTTTTCATCCTAGGATTAACTTATTTCTCTTTACTATTTTTGAATTTTTTCTGATTTTTTCATTTTTTTGTATTTTTTAGATTATGGCAAGATAGGAGGACCCGGCTGATTTAAGTGTAAAACCTCTTTAGGTGCGTTATATTGATAGGCTCTTCGAGGGGTTCCCCTTCAGGTGTGGCAAGGTAGTAAGCCCCTAATCCATACTTTGTTGTGATAACATAGGGACCCAACCAATTAGGTTTAAACTTCCCCTTCTTGTCTCAATCCTGTTGTGTACGCCGATTTTCTTTAAGCACTAGGTCCCCAATGTTAAATTGGTAGGGATGAACTTTCTTGTTATAACTCCTCTTGAGACGATTCTGATACACCTGAAGGTGATTGTATGCTATGGTCCTCTTTTCATCTAGGAGTTCCAATTGGGAAAGGTGAGCAACCCGTGATTCTTCTTCGATGATGAGATTCTTTAAAGATATTCTCAGAGATGGGATTTCAACTTAAATCAGCAAGATGGCTTCAACACCTTAGAATAGGGAAAATGGAGTGGCACCAGTTAGAGTGCAAATGGATGTGTGGTAAGCCCAAAGGGTGGGGTGGATGTGGAGGTGCCAATCTTGGCCAATACTGTTAACAACCTTTTCCAATATTTTGATCAGAGTCTTGTTGGTGGCTTATGCCTGTCCATTACCTTGGGCATAGTAGGGTGTGAACCACTAGTTTTAGATATGAAAGGTGTTATAGAGCTCTTTTACAGCTTGGTTTTTGAATGGTTTACCATTGTCGGAGATGATGGTGGAGGGGATGTCGTATCTATAGATGATATAGTATAGGATAAACTTGGAGATCTAAGTACCTATTATCTAGGAGAGTGGTATAGCTTCCACCCACTTAGTGAAGTACTCAGTGGAAGTGATAATGAAGGTGTGGCCATCAGAAGATGGAGGATATATCTTTCTGACTAAATTGAAACCCCACTGAGAAAAGGGCCATGGTGCTACAATAGGTTGCAGATCTTGAGCAGGAGCATGTATTAGGTCTACATGTTGTTGGTAAGGTAAACATTTCTTCACAAAGTCACAAGAGTCATGCTCTAAAGTAGGCCAATAATAACCCACCTTCAAAATATTGTTTGCTAAGGCCATTCCATTTGAGTGGGTTCCACAAACACCACTATGTACCTCTATTAACGTAATGTGGTATTCAGCCTCGTTCAGACACCGAAGAAGAGTTCCATCATATCCGCGATGATAAAGAGTGTCACCTATGATGGTGTAATGGGATGTACTTTGGATGAATGATTTGTGTTGATTGTAGTTATGTTCAACAGGTGGGATGTTTTCATGGAGATAAGCATAGACTTCATGATACCATGGGGATGTGGTACCTACGATTTCCCACACCATCTCACTCTCAGGGATATCATATGCAAGGATTAAAAGTTGTTCAATTAGGAATTCACATTTTTTCTGATCTTTAGGTATATCCATCAAGGAACCAATTGTAGCCATTTCGTCAGTAGCTTTGTTCTGTATTCTAGGGATCTGGTCAAACTGAATGGTAGTGAAAATTTTCTTAAAGTCATTAACCATGAGCTTATAAGGCAGCATATTCGCATCCTTTGTTAAGAATTCATCATTGACTTGTTTGATGACTAATTGTGAATCATCGAAGACTCTTAAGCAAGTGATATTCCATTTGATTGTGATTCTAAGGCCAGTGAGAAGAGCTTTGTACTATGCTATATTGTTGGTGCACGGAAAGGAAATATTAAATGACTTTGGAATATAATCACCTTGGGGGGTGACAAACAAGATACCTGCCCCTGATCTGTTATGTGTATATGACCCATCAAAATATAGTGTCCATGTGGTGGCCTCTGCTACTGTAAAAACTTCTTCATCATGAAATTACATCACCAAAGGATGTGCATCGAGCAAGGGAGCATCAACTAACAGATCTACTATCACCTATCCTTTAATGGCTTTCCAATCCACATATTCAATATCAAATTTACTTAGAAGCATGATCCACTTAGCCATGCGACTAGTTAAAATTGTTCTGGATAACAAGTATTTTAGTGGATCAACCTTGGAGATGAGTTTTATTGGATGGTTGAGCATGTAATGTCAGCGTTCCTGTGAGTTGAAAACCATGCCGAGGCAGGATTTTTCTATTGGAGAATACTTTAGTTCATAACCAACCAAGGTCTGACTAATGTAATAGATGGCTCCTTCTTTTGTTGACTCATCATGTTGGCCTAGCAATGCCCCCAGTGCCAATGAAGTAGCAGAAATGTACAACAAGAGTGGTTTACCAGGGATTGGTGGCATAATAATTGGTGGATGAGCCAGATATTCTTTGATCTTATCAAAGCCAAGTTGGCATTGTTGAGTCCACTTAAAAGCATTATCATTCTTCAAGAGGTGAGAAAATGACTGACACTTATCGGCTAACTAAGCAATGAATCGCCAGATGCATTGAAGTTTATCCTGAAGGCTTCTCAACTATTTTAGGTTACATGGTGGAGGCATATCCATGATTGCTTTAACCTTTACTTGATCAACTTTGATGCCCCTGCAAGAGACAATGAAACCCAATAGTTTTCCTGATGTAACCCCAAACACACATTTCTTTGGATTTAGATGCAACTTGTAGTGCTCTAACCATTCAAAGATCTTTCTTAGAACTATAGGGTATTCTATTCTAGTTTTTTATTTTCCTAAGAGATCATCAACATAGTCTTCCATGATAATGTGGATAAGATCATGAAACATGACACTCATTGCATGTTGATAAGTTGCCCCTACATTTTTAAGCTCAAAGGGAATAACATTATAGAAAAATGTACCCCAGGGTGTGGTGAAGGCCATTTTATGTTGATCTTCAGGCACAATCCTGATTTGATTATATCCAGAAAATCCATCCATGAGGGATAGCATCTTGTGTCCTGCAATTAAATCAACCAACACGTCTATGTTTGGCAAAGGAAAGTCATCTTTAGGACATGCCTTATTGAGATCTCAAAAGTCTATACATATTCTGACATCCACATTAGGTTTGGCTACTAGCACAATGTTGGCGATCAATTCAGAGTAGTCAATGGGTCTTATAAATTTATCTTCCAACAATTTCTCCAATTCTTTCTTGACCAATAAGGCAACTTGCGGGTGCATTTTGTGGAGCTTTTGCTTAACTGGTTTTGCATCAGGATGCACATCTAGATGGTGTACAACCAAACTAGGTTCTAATCTAGGCATGTCTGAATATTCCCATGCAAAATTGATCTTACTTTCCTTGAGGATCATGGAGATGATGGAATATTTTTCTTCTGATAATGCTTTAGCTACATAAGTGATTTTGGGATCTTCTTCAGTTCCCAAATTAATTTCTAGTGTTTCTTCTATCAAGATGGATGATCATTCAGACCATTGTGTTCCTACAAGGGGAAGATGAACGTCCCCATCTTCTGGTACCTCACTTAGGTTTTCACCATTAGATACGTCCTTTATTTTGACTTTTTTCTAGGTCAAGAAGTGCCTCAAAGAGGTTTTCACTAGGTGACCATTTTGGATTTTTCTTTTTCTTATTTTTGTGACTAGGGAATTCACGTCCCCCAATCCCATGAGGTGTACATAGGTATCCATTTAGTTAAGTGATTTGGTCAGTGTGTTGTCACATTGGTCCCAATCAATGATTTTGAGATGGCGAAGGGAAAGGCTAATGGTGCAAACGAATAGGCATTCAAACATGGAAGAAAGGTCTACATGGTCTACATCATCGTATGTGTGTATGATGCATTCTTCTTCTAGTATAGCTTCAAAAAGACCATCACTTGCAATGACATTGTTAGAGGTACTAGTTGATGTTGCTTGACCCTTTTTCTTTTTGTCATAGCCTAATCCTGAATTTTTTGGACGTACAGAAGTGTCAACTAGCTGCTTTCTTCCTAGCTCTTCTGGACCAAGACCTCCCCCCTGATAATTATGCTTTTTAGTGTACTTAGAGGGCCAATGGTACATCTCTTGAAAATATTATTTTAAAGCAGGAGTAGGTTCAGGGTCTTCTCGATATATCCATTGACTTATATCATCTTCAAGCGTATACTCTGGTAACTCAGAAGATACATAAGTGCTAGTGCCCACATTTTTGGACCTCAAGGTGACTACCTTTTGTTCCTTCTTTGGTGCAGATTCGGAGGGTTGACCATATGTGTGTGGCGAGGGTGGAATGGTTGCCACATTCAAACTAGTATGCATTTCATACTCACCACATCCCTTGTCAATGATCTGGACCTTGGTGATAGTGGAGTCGGATGTAGATGGGATGGATGTGGTGACAGTTGATGAATTAGATGATGGATTGGGTGAAGGTGTTTGCGGTCATCCCATTTCAACTTCTAGATAGTAATGGGAATGGGCGAATGAGGATTCAAATGAGCGACAGTATTCAAAAGGCTGAGGATTGGCTTGTATTGTAACTTCCATTCCATTAAATGGGAATTTTAAGCATTGGTGATAGGTGGATGGGACGGCTTGCATGGCATGGATCCATAGTCAACCAAGGAGAAGATTGTAGGGGAAGTCAAGATCAAGGACATGACAGGTGGTGTATTGTATAACAGGACCAACTTGAATTGGAAGCTCAATAACCCCTTCATAATCCCTTTCTACATTATCATAAGCCTTGATGTTGATAATCTGATTAATTAAATCAACGTGGGTATATCCTACCTGCTTTATGAATTTTAATGTACATAGATTGAGAGAAGAGTCATTATCTATCAAGACCCTCCTTACTTTATGTCAAGCGACGAGAACCTCTATATGAAGGGGTCGATTGTGGTTGGCATTGATGGTAGGCATCTATTTTGACTGAAACCTAGTTGGTAGGTTGATGAAAGATGTCCAATTAGGGCTCAAAATTGTGTGGGGTCAATGTTAACAGGGACACATGCATCCTATAAAGCTTTTGTTAAGATTTCCTAGTATATAGGAGAAGACTTTAGCAAATCTAGGATAGATACTTGTGTTGCAGTCTTTCCTAGATGATCAAGGATGTTATACTGAGAACTTACAAGAGGTGATCGTAATGATGTGGAGGCTTCAGGGACAATAATGTGGTTATGACGAGTGGCAACAACACATTGAGGCTCTTTTCCTTTGACATGTATCATAGACACACGTGGTTCCACTTGTTCGAAGTGTGTGACGAGACCCTCATAATTAAGTGGCACATTTTTGTAACTGATGTTGTTGGTGTTGTTATTCTGATTATGGTTATTGTTAAATCTTGGGTTGGTGTTAGATGTGCTAGGATCTTGGTTATGTTTAGGGAAAGAGTTTTGATATATTTGTAATTGAGCATTGGACAATGAAGCCTGATTGGCATCCACATGAATATCTCCTCGATCTATAAGATATTGGATGTATGTTTTCAGAATTTGACACTTATTTAGGGTATGCCCTTTAATCTTGTCAAACTCATAGTATTTTTTTTCTTTAAACCAAGCTAGTTTAGGCTTAGATTCATCAAGTGGCTTGGTCACAGGATATGTGATCAGATAATTGGCTTGCAGGAGCTTGTTGAACACGACACTAAGGAGTTCTCCTAGTTGAGTGTATTGGTGTTTACTGTTCCCTTGATTAGATTGTTGAGGGGGTCGAGGTGCCCCTGCGGCATAGATATGGCATTGGGCATGGATGGTTGTTGCTTATAGGAGGTATTCGCCACTTAAAAAATTTTAGTGTCAGTGATGTCGTCGTTGACTACATTCTTGTTTTTATTCCAATAATGAGATTTGTCACTAGATGACTTGTCCTTATTTGAGTTATACAATTTAATTTTCCCTTTTGCAACAAGTGCTCTTTCATTGATGGGGCCTTTTTCGATAACCTCTGCAAAGGTAGTAACATAATGAAGATTAAGAGCATGTGCTACCTCTGGATGGGCATTAGCCACAAAAAGAGTGACCATTTCTTTTTCGCTAAGAGGAGACTTCATACGGCTAACGACAACTTGCCACCTTTGCAGGTATTTAGTGAAAGTTTCTCCATCACGTTGTTTCTCCTTCAAGAGGTCTAGAGTTTCAATGTCTTTTTCCAAGATAAAGGAGAATTGTTTGACAAACTGTTCGGAAAGATTAGTGAATGAAGAAACTATCCCCTTCTTGAGACCCATGAACCAATCTAAGGCCGGTCCTCCTAAGCTTCTAGGGAATAGACACAAGAGATAATTGTCATTATGTTGAACATATTGACATTGTGCATAGAACTCTTGCAAATGGGCCTTTGGATCCTTGGTTCCCATATATTTTTCGAACTTAGGTATATCAAAATGCTTTGGAAGGGGAACAAGTGAAATTGAAGGATCAAACGAATATGGGAAAATTTCCTGACACTTGAAGGATTTCTTGGATGTACCTGCTTGTACATCTTTCATGTAGCTTTGAGTTCCTCTAGGTCTTTATTGATAAGTGGGGTTGGATTGGACGGATTAAGTGGATATTGTTGATGCAACACATATGGGTCATATGAGGATCTAGGTTGATATTGATTAGTGTAAGTAGCTTGGGGATTAATGTAAGGTTGATGGGACGATGATGGGTAAGAGGCAGAAGGTGCCTATTGTTGAGATGGTTGTTGGTAATATGAAGTGGATGTAGCTGTTGTCAATCAGATTGCACCCGAACGCTTGAATAGTTAAATTCAACAATATGTTGAAACATGGAATGATTCTCAGGCCTGTGGGTTGCCTAATTTTGAGAATCAATCTCCAGAGAGGGTTGGTTCCCTAATGAAGACCTCCTAAAAACTAACTAACTTGGCTAGGAAAGAGATAGAAAGCTTGCTTGAATTGAAATCCTAAAACTACGAGAGGTGATTGCACCAAAATTTTGTGATTCTATTTGTTATCCTAAATCTATAAATTGTTGCAATAAAGTTCTATATTTCACAATTCAACTAAGACCATGAAATTCACTAATATTTCACATGAAGGTTTGAAATTTCAATATTCGTAAGAGGAAAACTAGATTTTCACAGATACAAATGACTGAAATCTTTGTTAAACACAGCATGCAGCTTGAATTATAACATGAAATCTTCTTGTTTTTTAAAGCATTAATGAAACAAAATAAAGGATTTGAGATTAAATCACAATGTTTAAATCAAATCATTTATATGACAATAAAACTCAAGAAATATTGAGAAGGAAAAACTATACTGAAAGCTCTATTACAATTCTTGAATGAAAAAGTGTTGAGTTACAATGCCTCACTGTTGTATGTGTAACTAGGAAAAAAGAACTAGAATGCAAAAGATAAAATTTTCCAATATATACAATATGAATGCACTTCAAAGTGCATGAATAAGCAACTGAAAATGATCTGAAAGTGAAAAAAGATAATCCCAAAGTGAAATCCGAGCACAAGTAAAAAAATCCCTAAAAATGTGGTTCAAACTCATGCAAAAATGAGTGAACTCAGTCTTGAATCTGCAGTCATAAAGCACGTAATTGATCTACAACTTAAACTAAACTGAAATCCCTGAAAAGGTGGGCTAAAGCATGCAAAACTACCTCGTTCTTACCAATTCGCCCATGCACATTGGAACTCCATCTTCTCATTTAAGTCTTCAGTTGAAATTGATGTGTAACTGAAGTAAAATGTGATTTAGCTTTAAATAACATCTTTATTTTCATTTTAGATGATGAATTAATTAAATGATTTATAGTGCATCATTTAATTAATCCATTTACATTATTTAATGCAAATAAATATGAAAAGAATAAAGCTAATGTAGAAAATATATTTCTCCACTTCACGACCTTCAAGTTCCATATGTCATACTTAGCATGTATTTTGCACTCTTCACTTAAATAAATATCAATCGATTCCCCATCATTATCTTAATCAACCACCATTAGCAATATTAAATATACACTTTTCAAACATTTGAAGGCTTCAGCACTAAGTGTATATGGAAAAAACTAACCACCATCATTATGCATATCTTAATATTTGATAGTTGATAATAGTCGACCACATGCAATAATTGACTTGACTTGAGAGTCAAAAACACAGTCAAGGGAGACATAATGATTATCAAAAATATCAAAAATGAGTTAGGACGAATAGGAAAAAGCAACCATCGAACCCTAAATCATTACTATTCTTTTATTCTTGAGAAGCTTCATGAAGAAGCTTTTGACCGCCACCATGGAGTAGGGTTTCAGCTTGAACTCATCATGAAATGATTCGAATCTGCACTTTTCAACACTCCCTGAGCTAAATCTTGTTGTTTTTTCATATCGTAAGTTCATTTTTATCAGTTTGACTTCATTATGTAGCATTTTATGAAGTTTCAAAGGTGTGGTTGTGCACAATATTGAACATTCTTTCTGATATATTCTATTACCTCCTTTATATCTCTGTATTTGCTGATTCTGGCCACCATGAGAGCTGGAAAGAGCATGATTTGCACTGGCAAAGATATAACACAAAAGAATTTCTAGAAACATGACACTATAACAGTGTTGGTAAGCTTGATACTTTCCTTTCTTGTATACTTTCCAACACTTTCAGGCCGCCATAGAGTATTTTGATGTTAGCCACCACTTATGAGATCTTTGTAATCTCAAAGCCACTATTACTTTGCTACTTTTGATAAATCTCATTGTGATTTAAGAAGAAACAAAAAATAGAGAATAAACGCCCTCTTTCTATGACTGCCATGAAAGTATTTCCATGAATCCTTTGCTGCGCACCAAGAGATTTTTACATTTATAGCTCAAAAACTTTAAAACACTCTGTACCTGGCCATGGCTTATGATAACCCCATTTGGGTCTTTACAATTTCTTGTGTTTTTGCATTTTAGAATAAAATCCTTTCATGGGTAAAAAGATATTCACATTTTTTCTGCCATAAGAACATTTCTGAGCAAAATTGAACATTAATACTATAACAACCGCCATGGAAGACATTTAGTTTCTTTCTCCTTGTATATGAATCGCGGCCTCTTAATCTGTGTGCTGAAACCTAAATTCGCAGTCTCCATTCCTTTTGAGAATAAACATTAACATGGGTTTTTTGGGTATTACTGGCTTTGAATGATTATGGAACTTCTTTATTTCATAAGCTCAAATATTAACATCTTTCCTATTCTATATATAACTTGGTAATCACCATTCGTCTTTTCTCTTGTAGGAATACATACCTTGAAACTTTTTTGAACAATGTTGCCTCTGTCATCCTTTAATGTATAGCAATATTTTTTGAATAAACCTCCTGATGAGGCAGCATTACTATATCTGCACTTATGAATGGCTCACCTTATGGACTAGAAACAACTTAAATGTAGATTTCGATGAAACCTTTACTTTCTTAGCATGAGATCCACCTTGTGGCTTCTATAATTTAGCGGCAAGCAGTGAGCTCTGGAACATATCAACTACAATGCTCTCTTCATTATACTCTTTTTCTTCCAGCAGATTTTCTGTAATATGTCATTGAACCTGGTGAGAATGCACATTAAAATTCACTAAATATCACATATTATCTTCAAGCTTAGAAAATATGTTGATTTGAATGCCCTCTAAAATCATTGTAAATGCAGCTTGTTCTTCCAAAAGAAAATAGATAGATAAGTACAGAAACTGCTTGTTGTTGAGAAAGATTTGAATGGAATGAATAATGAAGTATAGAGGCAGACACACCTTCCCTAAAAGAAAATTAAAATCCATACTAAAAACACCATTTGTGAATGGAAAATTGTTCCTGTTACATTTTGTAGCTGCTATTTGAAAAAACTTTGTAAACAGTGACTACCATCTTGAAATCAAATGCTTCAATTAATATTAATGTTGAATATCCATACTTCACTACTGTATCACTGTGTTCAGTCCTTTATGAGTGTCAAAACTTCTGTAAGCATCTTTTACCACCATGAACACTTGTAACAACAATCTCATCTACTTTACCAATTTTGTAACAGCAATAGTATTCATGACTATTCTCTATAAAATGCTCTTTTCCGATGGAATACAAATATGTTTCTTTGTCATATCTTTACTTCTTTTGATTAGCTGAAATCTTGCTGATGATTTGCATTGATTGTAAAGTATGAGAATGGTACTTCTCATTTGTAAGAAACAATTAACTTGTTGAACGCTTTGCTTTCCCTCCAGTATAAAGGGCTCAATGCCTTATCAAAATGTAAAACATGAATGGAAGACAGAGCTGCAACTGAACTATGACAAATACAAGTAATGCTCTCTTAACATGCGTCTTTGTTTATGATAAGCAAAAGATAACTGCTTAATTTGTTTTACCATGCTCAATTAGACTTCTTGATGACAGTCTTAGATGATGATTGTTTATTTCTTTGATTTAAATAATTCTCATATATGATGTGAATGAGAGGTGTCCTTTTGATATGTCTGGCTCTACCCTTGTGGGAGCCTATTTTCCCCCACATA
>VDFB02058242.1:747446861-747506259 GCA_007258455.2 Sequoia sempervirens | reverse complement strand
AGAAAACAAGAACTCGGAAAAAGACTAAGTCTTTTCCAATATATACAAAGTAAAAAACTACAATGTGCAAAGAGGTGGAACTAAAAGCCAACTGAGAGTGAAAAATATCTCAAAAATGTCCTCTCACAAGCAAAGAAGAAAATCCTCAAAAAAAGGGCTCATAACTAAAGCAAACTAAACTTTGAATGTTTCAATGTTGTGCATGATCAAAATAAGTCCAAAAATGATGTGAAAACTGTAGCTAAGTCTCGGGAATCTCCACCATTTACTCCATTTAATCCTTGCATGATTAGTTGACTGAAAATAGACTAAAGTCTCCACCTTTCAATGATCTGACCCAAGCATTACTTTAGTTATCAACTTTGCATGATTTTTTGGAAAAAGGTAATTGTAGGATTTAAATATTAAATATAATCAATCAATGATTATTTTAATATTTAAAATGTGAAAGTCCTCCTTTTCATGCATCACATGTTGAATATTAAGGTAATTGTTGAAATATTACCATTAATATTTAATTACATCATTTAATTTTTTCTCAAAATCATGCAAAACACAATTGAACACTCCACTTAGAATATGCAAGGACTTCAAAGTCACGAGCCACCTCAATATACTAGGTCAATTGACTATGAAGTCAAAACAATAGTAATAATAGGAAATGATTTTGATTTAAAATAAAGTCAGAAAACACCATTATGTGAATTAGGGATTTTGAGTAAAAACTACTCGAACCTTAGAATGTTCATCATTTTGCAATTTGTATATTTTTGTAGAAACCCTACACTGCCATGCTGCTAGTAGGGGTTTGGAGGTTGAATCTTTACCATTTTGAGATGCTTTCTTTGTTGTTTTTGTTGAATCTTCTCAGGAATTTGATGTTAAGATGTTTTTCCACTATTTTGAGGTACTTTGACTCCATTTTGAAGAAATTTTAGGGCCTCTAAGCCGTGTATGTAGCATATTTTCTGATATATTTTTCTCTCCTTCCATTTTGTTAATGCTTCTTCTTCATTTGATGTTTCAATGAGATGGAGTTCTTTGTGGATTCTACTGGGAGTTTAATCAATTTTTCTCTCTGTATAGTCAATCATGCAAAAACTGCCTGGTAAGTTCTCCATTTTGAAACATTCTTGGGCTTTCATAGCTGTGACTTTGCTCTATAATTTTTTTAATGGAATCTTTAACAAAATGCAGTTTGCACATATATTCTTTGAAGCATTCTGTCAAACAATATTCGTGCCTTATCTATGCTTTCAATTTCCATATTTTCTGATTTGCTTGTGGCCGCCATGAGTTTTCTCGAGGGTTTGATTTTCTGAGAAAGAACTACAAATTTTTTTCTCTTCATATCTTCATTCAATAAAGAAAACAAAAGAAAGCTCTCTTATTTTATTGGTTTCATGAGAATTTCTTTTCATGTTTTCGCCTCTTTATGATCGCAAATTTAATAAATGAATACTGATTTTTACTTCTGTAAATTCCTCTTTGTCTCTCTTGATATGAATAATGATAGAACATGTTAACCACTATTGTGATAGTTATCTTTTAAATGGGTTTTGGTTTTCCATTTCTCTTTGTCACTATTTCTATAACACTATCATACCTTGCTTCTAAGAATCAAAAAAATATCAAAAATCTTTGCCAAGAATCTCCACTCCTTTAATAGTTACATCACTTTCAATAATTTATAAAGGAAGTCATGATTTTTAGAAGCTAGAACTCCAATTACCTGATTGTAGGTGCACAAGAATACAACTACATGACCTTCTTTCACTCAACCTTTGAAAGCAGATTAGAAAGTATCTTCCAAGTCATGTTGATTAACCTTTCTTGCAAACATAGATATACATTTCTTTTGCTGCAAAAGCTTCTTTATATGCATCTTCAGTGGCCTATTGGATATTAAAATTTGGAAACTTTTGGTTGCCTCAATATAGGCATAAAAGATGAACCTTCCAAGACTTCTGTAGGATTCTTTATTTGAAAATACTAAATGGAATTGTACTATATAGTGTCTATTGGAAGGAATAATCCATAGCATCTCAAGGAGGTGCTAGACAAACATCCTGTATACACTGCCTTCCTTTATGAATCAAGATATGGGGAAAGCTCCTCTTTATGTTTTGATCATCACAGTTATACACTCCACACTTTTCCTTTGTACCATTGCAACCTTCAAAGAATTCTCAAGCTACTCCCTTTCATCTATTATTGACTGTAATTGTCAAGGAGTATGTCCTACTAGATAAGACATTTGTTTAGGAAAACCATATGATTGATATGGCCCTTATGCTTGAAGGTCTAGAACTACCCCTGGTCATTTGACTATCTTATGCCTTTACATGCTCACCATTGTCATTTTAAGGAATATCTTCAATGAATTAAAAGGTTGTCATTTTCTTGTAATGAAAACTTTGTCCTTTTTGATAACCTCATCAAGATTGTTACACTGCCTATCACCTTTAGCATGCTGGGCTCAACCCTTGTGGGAGCCATTTTATCCCACATGCTAAAATGTTAAACTTGATGAATCAGTAATGAAATATGTACATGTACCTGCACAGTCAACCAACAAGTTAGATAAAATAGTGAATTTCAATGTTCTTCTTGACGATTGAATGACCTCTCCTTATTTTGATTTCCATGATTCTAGATTGCTAAACTAATCTATGCTTTACTTTTTTATATTGATGTCAGTAGGAAATAGATTGAGTATCTATTAGTTAGGCATGTAATATTTTGGAATCTCGAGATCTAACAAAACCTTTTCTTGACCCTTGCAGGTATCTATTGCTAACATCAGTGAAGCTATGGAGTGTGATGAAGATACAACTAACAAGTTGTGGGGTTCGTCATTCAGGAAATGATGTATCTCTCTTCTCATATATTCTTTCTTTTCATTTATTTAATCTATTTCTTATGTCATCCAATCAGTTAATCCCACAGTTTGTGTGGGATTTTCAAGCATTCTTTTGATTTTCAATGAATGAAAAAACAACATTGTATACATTTTTTATTTCTAAATGAATGAAATACAACATATTATCATGCAAATTTTGATCTCCTTCTCTTGTAAAATATTGCACAATAAAAATTGAACATCATTTGAAACCTCATATGCAAATGTTAATGATTAGCATAAATTATTGTAGTACCTTTCACCTTAAAAGTAGTCATTTATTCCACCTCTACCAAAATGAGTTGTAGGTGAATTTTCAGTAACAATCTTTTTGCAAAATGAGGTGACTGGGAGAAGATGTAGGTGGATAAATCATATCCAATAATTTAACACCATTATCCAAAACACCAAATTGGTAAGAGGATAGGGGCTAGCAAATCTTATGGATGAATCAAATTTAGAAGCTGAATAGATTTGTAATGTGGAAGCAAAAGAAAATTGGGCATCCAGTATTGAGAATACAAAATGGTACACCAATGTAGCATGGTATTTAAAACATACAAAATATCCTAAAGGTCTAAATGATAATAAAAAAAGAACTTTAAAGCTCCATGCATCAAAATATGTTTTCATAGATGGAGACCTCTACTGGAAGAACAAATATGGTATATTGTTGATGTGTTTAGATGAAGGGAAAGGAAAACACACTTTGAAGGAGATGCATTAAGGAATGTGTGGAGGTGATTTTTTGCTAAGACCACTGCCCATAAGATTATGAGAACCGAATATTGTTGGCCAAAAATTTTCAATGATGCCTTTGAATATGTGTGAAGATGTGAAGCATGTTAAAATTTCTCTAGAAAAATGAAATATCAAGGGGGATTACCCTTAATACCCATGCAAGTTGAGGCTCCATTTCATAAATGGAGAATAGATTTCATTGGAGAAATTGCAGATAAGCCCAGTGGGAGTCATAAGTGGATCATAGTTGCTACTGATTATTTCACAAAATGGATAAAAGCCATACCTACAAAGCAGGCCACTAGTAAATTTGTGATAAGCTTTCTAATGGAGAATATTATAACTAGGTTTGGAGTACCCGTTAGAATTTTAACATATAATGGTATGTAATTTAGATCAGAAGAGTTCAAACAGTTTTGTGAATCTTATAGCATCATTATTTCATATGCTTCCCCTTATCATCCACAAGCTAAAAAATAGGTTGAATCTAGAAATAAGAGCATTATAAAGATAATTAAGAGCATGCTTGATCATAATAAGAAAGCTTGGGATTCTAAGTTGAGGTTGGCAGTTTGGGATGATAGAATTACAGTAAAGAAGTCTACTAGGAAGTCGCCTTTTGAATTAGTCTATGGAACACATCCAGAATGCCTATGCATAATCTCTTACCAGTGAATAAATTCATATTACAAGAAGATTTGGATATCCCAAAACCAATGGAGAACATAATGGAACAACTAGTAGAATTAGATGAAATCGGGGATATGGCTTAGGAACATAATAGAAAAGTGCAATCACAAATGAAATGCCTATTTGACAAAAATGAAAAAGAGATAAAATTCAAAATTTGTGACATGGTTCTCATGTGGAATTCCAAGAGTTAGGACAAGGGGAAACATGGAAAATTCAAAGCCTTATGGTTAGGACCATTTCTTGTTATTGAAAAATGTGGTGAGGAATCATATTACCTTCAAAATATGATAAGAGAAGACCAAGAATTGTCAATGCATGGACAATTCTTGAAACACTTCTTTTCTTAAAAAAGAAATATTTTCCATGAACAGTAGTTTTAGGATTTTTTTCCCCTTCTCTTTTCCATCTCACCATCATTTCCCACACATGGTCTGTGTCCTGGAGACTATTTCTAGATTGTTGCAATGACCTCATAGTCATTCATCCCCAATTGGAGCCATTGTTAGCACTAAAAATCATTCCTCCCTTTTTAGCCCCCATCCTCCCATCCATAGTCTGCTTCATTGATAATCCATGGCCTTTCTTGCATCATTTTATAAAGAAAATAAAAATGTAATAATTTGTGTGACAAGATCCATTAAATAATTCATAATATGTGATCGTTGCAACCACTTGATGAAAATAAGCCTAATTTCCTAAGAAAAACCTATTTTATATGCCTTTTTCATAAATCCCTTTTTTAGCCAATAGGCTATATATAGAATGAACGTTAAGCTGAAACCTGTCTCACACCGGTAAACAATTTTTTTCCATCGGTATACAACTCCTGTTAAACCTCTTTTAATCTCTCATCAAATATTTTTAATCTCTTGTTAAATAACCATCTCTTTTACAAGTAAAAAATAAAGTATATTTAACTAAAACGCTAAAGAAAGGCAAGATAAAACAACCATAGAAAGCCTTTCTATCATTTAAATAGAAATAATAATGTTTCCTTGTATTATTAGTGGTTGTAGATAGGTTTTATTAATGCAAGTGTAATGGAGGGTGGCACAATAGATTGTTGATTGGGATCATATATCCTCATTAAAAACATTTCTTTCTCTGCCTTATGTTCAGGAAGAAAGTTTTCTCTACTTCAACAAATTTCAGCTAACAAACTGCACTTGCATTATGAAAATTTGCCTAAATTTTCTTTGTTTTCCAACAAATGAAGCTACATGTGCAGGGATTAAAGTCATCTTTTGCACATGCTTGTTTGAATAAATCAATACAGAAAATATCTGTTGAATTATTAATAAGGGTGTTGGCTTGTTTAACGTTTAAAACATTAGATTTGCCTTCTTTAACTCAAAAAATTTCAATATCTGGCCAAGTTCATTGGGTTACAATAGTTACTACTTACTACTCTCTTCTAGTTAACAGAAGGTCTTCTTTAAAACATGTATGTTGTTTCATCTTTACTTCTTTCTGTATATTTGTACAGTTCTTTGATTACTATTTTTTTTTGTTAATTTTTTGTTTTTTTTTAATAAAAGAGGGTAAAAACTTTATTAATCAACTAGATTAGTACAAAGAATAATGTAGGAAGGGCCCCAAAAAGTTCAAGAACCATCATACAAGCAATCAAGAAGTGTTTATGTGACATCTCACATCCTCTATAACCCAACCCTCCAAATCCTAGGCAAGGTCCCTCGGTA
Organism: Sequoia sempervirens; assembly: GCA_007258455.2. NCBI lineage: Eukaryota > Viridiplantae > Streptophyta > Pinopsida > Cupressales > Cupressaceae > Sequoia > Sequoia sempervirens. The sequence continues at coordinate 747,500,223 of VDFB02058242.1, read as the reverse complement.
AATTGTCCCAATCATCCACCAACCAAGTCCCATTCTTCTCATAAGCCCATTTAGCCAACCCGTCAGCCACCTTATTCCATTCCCAAGAGATATGAGAGAAGGTGATATACTCTAGTAATTCTCCAAGACTATTGATTTTCTTAGCCACCATCGCAAGCTGCCAACTAACATCCTCAAGTTGTCGTCTATTTATCAAGTCCACCACCACTTGAGAATCTGACTCATAGATAATCCTTTTCCAACCAAAGGCATATGCCCTCTCCAAAGCCAAAAAAATTGCCAAGGCCTCCATAAGGTTATTAGAGTGTTTCCCCCTATACTTCAAAAAGAAGAACACAACCACCCCAGAGCTATCTCTGCCATGCCACCAATGCTAGTGTGTCCTAGGTTACCCCTTACTGACCCATTCGTATTGATTTTCAAAACACCAGTACCACCAATATAAATCCCTAAATTATGATAAACTCCAGTCTCTCCAAGATCCACCGAGACTAATAGGTCACATTTAGCATACAACATCTCTTGTAAGGCTCCAAGAATACAATCCCAAACTTGACCTACCAGCAACTTCTTATCCAAAAATATCCTACAGTTGCACTCCAACAAAATGTGCCAAATAATCAGACTAGGACCAATAGACCATGCTATGTGCAAAAAAGAAGTCTTCACTAGAATGGACCCAACGATCCTCCAAAACTCATCAAGAGAAGAGGGATGCTTGCACGAAAAATTCTAGGCCCCCCACCAAAAATTTCAAATAGTCCTAGCAAAGGGGCACTAAAAGAAAAGATGAGGAATAATTTCAACATCTTTTAGACAAAGAAAACATAATGAGGGACCTTGGAAGCCTCATTTACATATGTTATCCTAAGTCAAGCACCTGCCATACACCACCAGCCAAGAAAAGAAATTACATTTTGGCCAAGAGAATTTATCCCAAATATTTTTCGACCAAGGTGATGGGGTCATTGTAATTCTCGTCATTTAATTTATCAATCCAAGGCAGTGTCCATGGCTATCTACAAGAGAGAAATTAGAAAACTTGCTTGAAAATCTATTCTACTTGCAAAAATAAATCCTATTTGCTTGAAAGGAACTAATCTAAGGCACACTTGCATGAATTGAAAAGGATAAACTACTTCACAAATGCTAGAAATGAAAAGCTTTCTTGGATTCAAATTTAATCTAGAAATCTGGAATTACATTGCTAGAAATGAAACTAAAACTATCTTAGTTCCTCAGGCTAAAATAAGCATTTCTAATCCCCTCCCTTTGATCAAATGATTACATTTTATTTATAGAATTCATATTCTATATCTATCCAACCAATCCACTAATAATGTGGATCCAAGATCCTTTTTTTGAGGGGTTGTTTACAAAACTTTAAGAAAATTGAAGTTGTTGTCCTCCATCATGCCACTTTTGTTTCAGTCATTTTCTGAAACATACTGCTCCTTCCCTACTACAAATCACGTCAACTTCTGAAAATATTTTTTATCCCTTCAAATCTACTTTCTAGATCATTTTGAATTTTTGAATTTCGTTGAGAAACAAGGGAGATATCATTGTTTTATTGCAACTACATTTTTCACATTTTTTGGGTGCCTGATTTTTACATAACCTTCAGTTCCCCACGTGAATGAAGGGATTTTTCTATTTTTTGATTGCCCAAATATTTGTTTATTATCTTGAAGGACATCCCACTATCATTAGTGACACTTAATTGCTTTGATAAGTTGAGTTATTGAAAGATAATATGGAAAAAGAGATCTTCATGAGCTGTCATGAACTACATGCTTATCCACCAATTTAGGAGTGATTGATGCTCATTGATTTTGCAATAATATTGGAATGTGCTAGAAGTCTAGAGTCTTCTTTATCTTCCCATAATTTCATCAAAGCCTTGTCTAGATTTGATATTTGAAGCTCTTAGCTGCAAGTGTTTGTAGCTTCATCTTACCATGAGTTATTTAATCACATTTATCTATATTATATCATTTTAAACACTTCATGGAGACATATTAGAGGAAATTTGGATCACATTTAATTACTAAAAATAAATCAAACATTTACTTTACATTCTACTTTAAACAAGGTAAAGAACTTTCAATAATTACTCAAATCCACTTTAACACTAATGCATTAAGAAGAAATAGATGATTTTCTTTGATAAAATATGAGACAATTTATGGTCTCATCATTTTCCCCACACCTAAAATGTTGCAGGTCCTTCTGCAACTCATAATGATTCTTCAAATTCTTCAAATTCATTTTTTTAGTAATTACTCCGTTCAGTTCCTAAGAGCTCATGAAGGCTCCTGAAAGCTCTTGAACACTCTTGATAGCTCCAAAATAGTTCCAAAATATCTCTAGATGGGTTCAAATTTCTCCTTAAATCATAGAACTATTTTTAGATTTTTTTATTTTTTTTTTAGTGGATTGAGTAAAATGAAAGAACTTTAAGTTGAATAAGAGTAAAATAATAAAGTAAATACCTAATTTTATCTTACTTTTCCATGCAAGGTCATCATGCATGAATTGTAGTTCACTTTCTCCATGATCTATAAAAATAATTTCTTCAACTTTTGAGAGCTAAAACTTGATCTTTTACATTGAATACCAACTCAAATTGCTTCATCATTATTTTTGAGCACTAACCAATCATCCATAATGCCAAAATATCTGCTACAAGTTTTTAAAGCAACAACTTGCATAGAAAATTACATGCTTACAGTCTAAGAGAAGAGGAAATAGCATGTGCAAAGCAATTATTTGCAAAAATAAAATCTACCCTAACCTACTCTACTTAATGATGTAGAGAGGCTACACATAACCATTAACTGGTTCTAAAAAATATCTTCCCTTTCTCAAAGTATGTTTCCATGCATTGAATTTTCTAAGAGAAGAGAATGAAAAGAAGATGAGAATTTTTTTGAAACTCAATGCTTCACCTTCCTTTTTAGTGGAAACCTTCTTCATGATTTTTGATTCTAGAAAATACATGGGCTGATTGGAGAGATCTTTCAATCCTTCCTTCTGATCTATTGCATGCATGACTGGAAACAACTCCTTGTTCTTCAAATCTCTGATTGGGAAGCCCTCCTTTGACTTCAAAAATCTGATTGGGCAGCCATTCTTGGATTTTTAAGGTCTCCAAATAAGTCTCTTCCTTGCAAGCTTTTATAATGAAGATAATATCTCTTCATTGTATTTTTCATATTTTACAAGCAATAATCCATCAATTGTTTCCTTAAGTAAATATCCTTTGTTAGGATTTGGAGTGATAGTCCTCCAACTAAGGATTTTTTGTAATAGATAGGGGGTTTTTCTTTAGAGCCGGTATTTTGGGGGGTTTTGAGAGATGAATCTTTCTTAAGGAACATCTAAATCTAAAAGGCTGCCAAACTAATTTGCTCCCTTCCCTAATGATAGATATCCCTGGAAATGACACCAAAAATGATGGGGTCATTGTAATTCTCTGTTGGGAATTAGTCAGATGTTGTGGATGTGTTGTTGATATGTGGTTGTCATTGATGTCAACACTATTAGCATCATTGCGTTGAAGGTTGTATATGTCAAGCATATTGAGAAAATTGTTGAAGGAAGAGTTATAGATTTTTTGGTTGCTAGTGGAACTGTGTAGGTCATGAAGGTGTTTTTTTTTGTACGTTGAAGATTAGCTATTGTGGACTAGAGGGTTTATTGTTGAGAGTATCTAGTTCATCTACTATAAGTCTCAGAGGTCCGCATTGAGATTTGATCGTGTTGTGGTCTAACAGTGTTTCTATGATCTCTATTAGTGTTCCTAAATGAATTTTTTATAATTCTGGTAATCTCAGTTGTTGTGGATGCTTCTTTGTTAGTTCCTGCTATTTTTGGATGCTTCTAGATCATTCTCTATCATTTTTGTACATCCACATTGATCGGTGTGCTCGTGGTCAAAGATTTTTCTTATGCATCTTCAGTTTTTCATGTTCCTGGCCAACATGATGATGGTGATGTGTTGTGGATCCTTGAAGAATAAAATTTCAATGTTTGGCACACTTGTGAATATTGTTTTGGGTTGCATCATTGTTGCGGCCAGTGGTGTTAGATTCGCATTGAAAATTTAATTATTAATTTGGGCCAACACTATAAATATGTTTTAAATTTTTCTAGCCAACTAAGTTGTTGATGTAATCCATGATGTAGATATATAAGAGCAATTTTTTGAGCGAAGATGTGTGTGTGGTGGGTTAAAAAATCCAAAGATAGTGGAAGTGTGAGAAAATTGTTCTATTCATTCGATTGCTGAGCACAGTGAGAGTAAAGAGTGAAGGAGTTTTTCTGAGCTTAATTGGAACTGTAATCAAGCTTGTGCAAAAGCTATTTTCTTAGTTCATACCCTCTGGATTTAATCCAATTTTCTATGTATTGTTGGGCAGTGAGCCCTCTTGTATTTGAGCAGTGAGCTCTAAGCAGTGCTCTTGAATGCATGTGCATTCCCATTATTATTTTCATTATAATTTTAACAAGGTATAATATTGTGGACTAACATCCACCATGGTTTTTCCCCTAACAAGGTTTCCACATAAAAAAATCTTGGTGTTCTTTGTGTTTCTGATGTGTTGATTTCTTATGGTTTATTATTCTTTCACTAGATCTAAGATTAAGTTAAGTTTAAAAAGTTCAATATTCTGTGACAATTGATTCACCCCCCTCTTAGTTGTATGTCCTTGTTTTTCCAACAATTGGTATTAGAGCGGGTTCCTCTAAAGAATTCTAAAAGCTTGAGGTGATCCAAGATGGCATCATACAAGCAGGATAGTCCCAGATTCGATGGAACTAACTACTCATTGTAGAAAGTCAGGATGTAATGTCATTTGAGGTGTATTGGTGAAGCCTTTTGGAAGTTTACAAAAAATCCATATGTTATTCCTGTGAATGGTCCCTCTACTGCTAATGAGATTAAAGAGCTTAGATCAGTGATAAATATGACAAGAGATACACTGATTGGAAAAATTGTTGCCTTTGAGTTGAGTGAATTTGGTGAATCTGTTCCAAGGACTGAATCTACATTTAAGGCTACTGTATCTGTAAGAAACAAGCAAAGATATGATCTGGGAGCATGTTTGAGAAAGACATCCAAGCATGATGAAGAATTGAAGCAACTTGAAGATCAATAAAGAGAGGTAAAAGAATTAGAAGCACTGATTGTGGAGAAATAAGATCGAGGAAAAGGTAAGTATTAAGAAGTGTTTCCTATTAAATGTTTTTCATGCAGTAAAATAGGTCATTTTGCATCAAGGTGTCCTGAAAGAGTTCCTAGATCTAAGCCTAACAATTCTAGATTCCAGAAGAAATGTTACTATGCTGAAGAAGGAGTAACTGATGATGAGTTGGATAAAGATAATGGAAATGAGATTGAATGGGTGTTCCTTGCTATCAAGGAAAATGGTCTGGTTGCTACTGAATCTGCTAAAGATGAGAAAGATCTTGCAGCCCTAGTTGAAGAAAAGGATGAGTGGGTTATTTACAATGGATGCTCACATCATATGACTGGTGACAAAAGAAAATTTTGTAAGTCTAGAGAAGTATGACGGTGGGGTTCTAATATTTGGTGATAACAATGCTAGTGTGATTCGTGGCAGAGGATCTATTTTTCTTGGTGGAAAGCATAACACTGATGATGTCCTTTATGTTGAAGGCTTGAAGCATAATCTATTGAGTGTTGGAAAGATGGTGGACAAGGGCTGTGATCTTTAGTTCAAAGATGGAAGATGCAAGATACTTGTAAGTTTTGGAAATATGATTGCTTCATGTAAAAAGACATAAGGTAATATCTTTCACATGAATACTACTAGTGAAAGTTGTTTGATTGCTCAAGTAGATGAAAGCTAGTTATGGCATAGGAGGCTGTGTCATGTGAATTTTAATAATATTATCAAAGTAAGCTACTCTCAAGCAGTAAGAGATCTACCTAAGCTAGTGAAGCCTTCTAACACAATTTGCAAGGAATGTCAGATGGGAAAACAGACTAGAGTATCTTTTTGGAGCAAACAACATCATTCAAATGGCTTACTGGAGCTGCTACATATTGATATTTGTGGTCCCTCCAGAGTTAGAAGTATTCATGGAGAAAGGTACTTTATGTTGATTATTGATGATTACACTAGGATGATATGGGTTTCCTTTTTAAGAAAAAAATGTGAAGCATTGGAAAAGTTCAAAAGTTTCAAAGCTATGGTAGAGAATGAGAAAGGCCTAAAAATAAAATGCTTAAGGTTAGGTAGAGGTGGTGAGTTCACTCTAGGGGAGTTCAATTCATTTTGTGAAGAGCATGGAATCAAAAGCTAATTATTTGCTCCCTGAACCACTCAACAAAATGGAATTGCAGAAAGAAAGAATAGAACAATTTTGGATGTTGCTAGAACAATGATGATAGAAGGAAATGTGCCTCACATCTATTGGAGTGAAGATGTAAGCACTGTTGTATACACTTTTAACCGAGTAAATGTTAATGGTAATTCTGGTAAGACCCCTTTTGAACTATGGGTTGGTTATAAGCTTACTATTAAATATTTCAAGATCTTTGGAAGCAAGTGTTATATCAAGAGAGATGACGATAGGAAATTTTGATGCAAGAAGTGATGAAGGAATCTTCTTAGGTTACTCTACTAAGAGAAAGGCTTATTGGTGCTATAACAAAAGATCGAGAAAAATGGTTGAGAGTGCAAATGTTAGAGTTGATGAGGACTCTACTAAATCATCTAGATATTGTGGATATGATTCAGATGAAGATAGTACAAACAAAGGGAAAACTGATCATACATAGAATCAACTTCAGATTATTCCATATGTTCGGGTGAAATGACCTCAATTTGTTTTGATGAATCAAGTAAGTCAGGAAGTAGAGACAAGTGCAAGTGCATAGGAAAGAATAGAAGAACCGGAAGTTTGAGAGAGTCCCAAAGTTTTGAAGTATGTAAAGTTGAATCATTCTAAAAATCAAATCATAGGAGACAAGAATAAAGGTGTGCAGACTAGAAGAAATATTACAGAAGAGTATTGCCTGGTTTCCAAGATTGAACCTAAAGATGTCACTGAAGCCTACCAAGATGAACACTAGATGGAAGCTATGAAGAAAGAGCTGACACAGATTGAAAATAATGATACATGGATACTTGTTCCCAGACCTAAAGACAAAAATGTGATTGGTACTAAGTGGGTATTTCAAAATAAGCCGAATGAACAAGGTGAAGTGGTCCAGAATAAAGCAAGATTGGTATGTAAAGGGTATTCACAAATGGAAGGTATTGATTTTGAAGAAACCTTTGGCCCTATTTCCAGAATTGAAGCTATTAGATTATTTCTTGCTTATGATGCATATAAGAACTATAAAGTCCATCAAATGGATGTGAATTCAACCTTTCTAAATGGAGAACTAGAAGAAGTATACATTGAACAATCGGATGGATTTCAACTGAATGATAAGGAAGACATAGTTTTCCAATTGAAGAAAGCTCTATATGGACTTAAGTAAGCTCCCAGTGCCTGCTACGCTATACTATACAAATACTTACAGAAGCTTGGATTCAATAAAGGTACTTCTAATAGCAACTTGTATTTCAAGTTGGATCATTGTAAAGAGTTAATTATTGAGGTCTTTGTTGATGACATTATTTTCGGAGGAGATGATTTATGCATGAGGTTTGCTGATGAAATGAAGAGTGAATTTGAGATGAGTATGATTGGAGAGATGAAGTTATTCCTGGGATTGCAAGTTACTTAGTTAAACAAGGGGATTTTCATATCTCAATCCAAATATGTGAGAGAGATGCTAAAGAAGTTTGGCATGGAAGACTCAAAGCTAGTTGGTACTCCCATGGTAACTAGATGCAAGTTAACTCAAAATGATGATTCTCCTAAGGAAAATCAAACAAGATACATGTCAATGATTGGTGGATTGTTGCACTTAACTCAGACTAGACCAGACATAATGAATGTGGTATGTATGGTTGCTATATTTCAGGTTGATCCAAAAGAATCACATGTGAGTGTTGTTAAGAGAATCTTTAGATATCTGAAAGGAACAACTAATTTTGGACTATGGTATCCAAAGGATGATGATATTACTTTGAGTGCATACACTGATGTGGATTGAGCTGGAGATGTAGATGACAAGAAAAGTACTAGTGGTGGTGCTTTCTTCCTAGGGAAGAAGCTAGTGTCTTGGTTGAGAAAAAAGTAGAATTCTATTTCTCTATCTACTGCTAAAGCAGAATATATTGCTGCTGCTAATAACTGTACTCAAGTGATGTGGATGAAACAGATGTTGAAAGATATTATGGTAGTATATGAAGAGCCTATTTCCATATACTATGACAACTCAAGTGCAATAAATATCTCGAAGAATCCAGTGCTACACTCTAATACTAAACATATATCAATTAAGTTTCACTTCTTGAGGGAGAAAGTGAGTGAGAAAGAACTCAAACTAGAGTATGTGCTTACCAAAGAGCAGATTGCAAACATTTTCACTAATCCATTGATGAAGGATGCTTTTGAGTACCTTAGAGGAACACTATGGGTGATTACCCCTTTTGACAAGAACCAAAGATGCATTTACTTGCATCAATCCATGTGCTTAATTTCTATATCTTGATTTGGATTGATGTTTCCATCATTGCTACTCAGGGGGAGTAGTTAGATGTGTAGATATGTGGTACAGAGCTTGTACATGGAAAGGTAATGCTTACCTTTTCCATTAATGTCAACGGGGGAGAAGAACAATGTGAAAAATATTTCTGAGGAGAAGAGCCTTGTGGGGAGAAGAGAAGTTGAGAAGAAGAGTCAAAATCTGAGGAGTAAGTGAGTTGGGTTGATGGTATTTTTCACATCATGTGTTGCCATCAATGCCAAATGGGGAGATTTTTTGGAATTAGTCAGATGCTGTGGATTTGTTGCTAATATGTGGTTTTCATTGATGTCAACATTATTAGCATGAGGAGAAGAGCCTTGTGGGGAGAAAAGCAGTTGAGAAGAAGAGTCAAAATCTGAGGAGTAAGTGAGTTGGGTTGATGGTATTTTTCACATCATGTGTTGCCATCAATGCCAAAGGGGGAGATTGTTGGGAATTAGTTAGATGCTATGGATGTGTTGCTGATATGTGGTTGTCATTGATGTCAACACTATTAGCATCAATGCATTGAAGGTTGTATATGTCAAGGATATTGAGAAAATTATTGAAGGAAGAGTTACAAAGTTGTTGGTTGCCAGTGGAACTGTGTAGGTCATGAAGGTGTTTTGTTTTGTACAGTGAAGATCAGCTATTGTGGACTAAAGGGTTTATTATTGAGAGTATCTAGTTCATCTACTAGAAGTCTTAGAGGTCCGCATTGAGATTTGATCATGTTGTGGTATGACAGTGTTTCTATGGTCTCTATTAGTGTTCCTGAATGAATTTTTTGTAATTTTGGTAATCTCAATTGTTATGGATTCTTCTCTATTAGTTCTTGGTGTTTTTGGATGCTTCTAGATCATTCTCTATCATTGTTGTATGTCTGCATTGATCAGTGTGCTCGTGGTCAAATATTTTTCTTGTGCATGTTTGGGTTTTCATGTTCCTATCCGACATGATGATGGTGATGTGTTGTGGATCCTTGAAGAATAAAATTTGAATGTTTGGCATGCTCATGAATAATGTTCTGGGTCACATCATTGTTGTGGCTGATGGAGTTAGATTTGCATTGAAAATTTAATTGTTAATTTGGGCCGACATTGTAAATATGTTTTATATTTTTCTAGTCGACTAAGTTGTTGATGTAATCCATGATGCGGATATATAAGAGTGATTGTTTGAGCAAAGATGTGTGTGTTGGTGCATGAGAAAATCCAGAGATAGTTGAAGTGTGAGAAAATTGATCTATTCATTTGATTGCTAAGCAAAGTGAGAGTAAAGAGTGAAGGAGTCTTTTTTAGCTTAATTGGAACTATAATCAGGTTTGTGCAAAAGCTATTTTCTCAATTCATACCCTCTGGATTTAATCCAATTTTTTGTGTATTGTTGGGCAGTGAGCCCTCTTATATTTGAGTAGTTAGCTCTAGGCAGTGTGCCTGAATGCATGTGCATTCCCATTATTATTTTAATTATACTTTTAACAAGGTTTAATATTGTGGACTAACATCCACTATGGTTTTTCCCCTAATAGGGTTTCCATGTAAAAAAATCTTGGTGTTCTTTGTGTTTCTAATGTGTTGATTGCTTATGGTTTATTGTTCTTTCATTAGATCTGAGATTAAGTAAAGTTTAAAATTTCAATATTCTATGACAATTGATTCACCCCCCCTCTCAATTGTTTTTCCAACATTCTCATCATTTAGTTTATCAATCCAATGCGGTGTCCATGGTTGTCTGCAAGAGAGAAAGTAGAAAACTTGCTTGACAATTTATTCTACTTGCAAAAATATATCCTATTTGCATAAAAGAAAATTTTCATGAAAGGAACTAATCTAAGGCACACTTGCATGAATTGAAAAGGCTAAACTACTTCATAATTGTTGGAAATGAAAAGATTTCTTGGATTCAAATTTAATCTAGAAATCTGGAATTACATTGTGTTGTAGAAAAAAGGACCCTTTGCTTGACATGGGATTAATTAATGATAAAATGGACTTAATGAGGTCTTAATCTAGTGTTTTGAAGCATTTTATGAGTCCAAACTAGGTCTTATACCCTTTCAAATCAAATAAGATGCTTCTATTGATTTCTTGTAAGGGTGTTGTAAAGTCTTGTAAAGGACTTTCACGCTTTTCTAGACTTAATTAGCCTATTTCTCCCTAATTCAACATTATAAAATGTGTCTAATAGCATTATTACATCAATCTAGAAGGTTCTTAATATAAACTTAATGAAAAACTAGTGTTCTAATGTTTCTTTCACATTCACATTGGTTTTGTGCTTTTCTAGGCTATGTGGACCTAATTTTAGTGTTGTAAAGTGTATTTAACCACTCTTTCACATTGATTTATGTGTCCCAAGCCCTATTTAACATTTACATCATCACTAATAGGTCCCTATGTTGGACATTAGGAACATTGAGAGGGGGGGATGAATCAATGTTCAATGATTTCCATTTCCAAAATAGATCTAAGACTAACAACACCAATATTTGAATTTCATATATCATTTACAACACATAACAAATAAAATCATGCATTCACATTAATGAACACCATAACACCAGATATTTTTACGTGGAAACCCTATTAGGGGAAAAACCATGGTGGAGATTAATCCACAATGTTTACTCTGTTAAAAGTAAGATAAAAGAGGGGGATGCACTTGCATTCAGGCGCACTACCTAGAGCTCACTGCTCAAGATAAGGAAGGCTCACTGCCTTACAAAATATTTGATATTACAACAAAATTTTGAACTAATAGTACAACATCTACAAATTCCTGGATCCAGTTCCAATGAAGCTCGAGATCAAATTCCTGATCTCATGACAGGATCACTCTTCTGCTCTACTCTACTTTGCATACAAAAACTTTTATGCCCTCAAAATAACTGATCTATCATTTTTTTGCTTTTCTTAATGTTATACTACACCACACACATACTCCTATCAGATATCATGCATCATTTTCATCATCATCACAAAATGATTTCTTGATCTTCTTTATATATCCACTAATTAGAATTTCAATGTATGTTGGCTTCACAATAAAATATAATATTCTTGCTTATGTCAGCCCAAATCATAAGTTATAATTTTATGCGTACCTACACAAGTTGGCTAGACTTAAAGTAGGGACCCACACCAAGGTTCCAAAACATAAGATATAGAAAAATACTTACTCCACATACATCCACAATACTCCATATCAAGTATGTCGGCCACAATGGAAAATAGACCATGAATCATGCTACCGAGCCTTCTAACTCGAACTCCAACTATTAAAACACCACAAACTCTTCAGTAGCATAGTGTACGAGCTAGGAAATATTTCTTCGAGATCCACAACTTGAAATAGTGATCCAGTGAAGTGATCAAATCGACATATCAACCGGATGTCTTGTTCTTCTCTCTCTCTGTCGGTAGAATACAAAAAATTAGATTCCTTGCCGGTATAAACACCACTGACACTGCGGACCATACTGTTGACTCTAGTTGCCATCAATGACAACAAAAGTAGCCAAAAATGATCTCTTGAAGCCATATGCCAAAAATCTCCCCCTTTGGCATTGATGGCAATACTTAGTGAGAAATTGACTAAGTGTCAAAACCAAAAACTTATCAAAGCCAAAATTGTTGCTCCCCCTAAGGATGTCAAGGAATTTTTTCACTCCATTCTCTCCCCCTTTAACATCAATGACAAATATCTACTACATCCATTCTATCCTATAATATTTTATTGCACTTACTCTATTTTCTCCCCAAACAAAAATTGATCAAAATTTGACAACTACTACAAAAAGTTCAAAAACTTATTTTGTACTTAGCTTTCATTTCTAGAAGGAATTTTTTCCAAGAATCCACTACAATCCTAATGGCTATGATAAAACTATTGTTCTCTAATGTTTGGTTGATGATCTGAACAAGAGTCTCGAGAATGGTGATTGCTTGTTCCAACTTTTCTCCTGTCTTAATAATTTCAACCATTTTCTCTAATCTCCCTTCAGTTATGTCTTTCAATTTCCAGAAGGCATCAATAAGAGTATTCTTAGCAGAATGTACCTTTTCATGCTCAATCTTTAGATCATTAAACTTCTTCTTTACATCTCCATTTTTTTCTAAAATCATACTTGATGCAAGAGCATCCCTGGTTCTTGGCAATCTTGCATCAACCAAAAATATTTTCCTTTTAGTTATATTCTTTCTTAGTTCATGTTGGTGGATTCATCATCTTTTCTTAGTAGACCTTGTGGATCTTTGTGTACATCATGGGCATGTTCATTTTCCTTATTCCAAGATTTTGACGTGATTGGATCATTTTGCAGCAAGTTATCGATTCTGGATTTCATGACAATTTCTTGAACTAGAACTAGAATAGTTTTCAAGCCTAACGACTAATATGATTATTCATGGATCATTCCCATGACTTGCGGATCTTAACGGTGTGATTTTAAATGTTCCTTGGAGTTTCCCCAACCTTCATTATAGGTCTACACTTCATCTTATGCACCTATTGATGGAACAATTCAAATTTGAGGCCAACTTGTTCATGAGCCCATTATATTTTCTTTCATTGGAAAATGTAATGATCTTTGGCCGATGCAGATGTTTCTAGAATCATAGATATAGTATAAAGCTTGTAATTGATCAGTAGAATATGCAGTTCTTAGTAGTGAGTAGTGAAGATAGAAGAGAGGATCTGTTTTGTAAGATTTTGCTCGCATATAGGAGCATATAGGAATGGTGTATTATTGAGCATGTATAATCAGGCTTGCGAGCCAAATCTGTAAGCCCAGATGTTGCTGAATAAATGTAATTGAGATTTATATTAATGAGAATGTGTTAATTTTCATTTGCCTCCATATTTTGTATTGCTTTCATTGTGCTACTCTTACTGCACTGTTTGGATCGTTCTCTCCGAGGACCCTCGTACTGTGGCTGCACTAGATTGGTATCAAAGCGAGCTTTGATCCGTGAGGTCAACAAAATTTGTGAAGTCCTATAGAATGTTTTTTGTGGGGTGGCGGATTGAGGATATGACCTGCAGCTACAGAGGACTATTGTAAAGATGGCTGGAAGAAGAAATGTTAGAGGAAATGAAGTGCGTGGAAATGTAGGCCAAGCTATAATGGAGATGCTAAGAGGAATTGATGCTAGATTAGATGCAATCGAAATAATCTAGAGAAGAGGTTGACTAGTTGATTATGTAAGTGATGAAGAGGTAGAAGTTCATGAAGAGGGAGGAAGAGAAGAGCAACCTGGCCTAGATCAGGGAGAAGAGAGGTTCATAAGAGCCCTAAATAGAGCAAATACGAAACCACATTTCAATCCATCAGATTATACAAGTACGTTGGATTCAGAAGAATTGCTTGATTGGATTACAGAGATGGAAAAGTATTTTGAATTTGAAGGTACCACTGAAGATAAGAAGGTGAAATTTTCTTGTACAAAGTTGAGAGGACATGCATCCCTTTGGTGGGAACATTTTCATACAGATAGGCAAAGAAGAGGGAAAGAGAAGATAAAATATTGGGATCGGATTATAAATAAGTTGAAGACAAAGTTTATGCCTGTAGATTATTAGATTAGTTTGTTCTTGAAGTTGCAAAATTTGAAGTAGAAAGATTCAAGTGATAGAGTATACTGAGGAATTCTATAAGTTGAATATTAGATCTGGACATTCAGAGGAGGAAATTGAGCAAGTAGCCAGATATGTGAATGGTTTGAGGTTGTCTATATAGGATGAAATTAGTTCGATCAAGTTGCAAAGTGTGGAAGAAGCATATCAATGTGCCCTAAAAGAAGAAGAGAAGTTGAATAAGAGACATGAGCAGAGATAGAGAGGAAGAGGTGGAAGATTTCAAAGAGGAAGAACTTTTGCTGGAGGAGGAAGATGATCTTTTCCAGATCAAAATAAGGATAAGGAGGTTAGTAAGAATGATAATGCATATCAGAAAAGTGAAGGAAAATCATACCGGAGAGGAGGATATGGTGTTTACCATAATGAAGGATATAGAATAGATGATAGAGGACAAGAGAAAAGAGTATTTAGGGGAACATGTTATAAATGTGGTGGAGAAGGAAATAGAGCATTTGAATGCAATCAAGGAGAGACAAGTAGAAAGACCGAGAATAATAGAGGAACCACCTTTGTTGAGGAAGATCATGTTAGATCATCTAATAAACCGGAAGAAGGAGAAGTGTTGGTAAAAAAAGAGTAATGTGTCAGCGTGAGTTGGAGCAGGAATCGTTGTAGAGGAAGAAATTGTTCCAGACAAGATGCAAGGTAGCTGGTAAATGTTACAAGGTGATAGTTGACAGTGGAGTTATGAGAACTTGGTTTCTGAAGAGATGGTGACTAAATTAAAGTTAGAAAGATTGAAGCACCCAAAGCCTTATCAGATAACATGGATACAAGATGAGCATAAGATTCTGGTAAGTGAACAATGTTTGGCGAAATTGAAAATAGGAAATTACCATGATGAAGTTTTGTGTGATAAGATGCCTATGGATATATGTCATATTTTGTTGGGAAGGCCTTAGTAGTATGATACATAGGCTATTCATGATGGAAAGAATAAAATATACACCATTGTTGCTAATGGGATGAAGCAGATTTTGTTGCCATTGGAAGATGTTCCTATAGTTGAGGTTTGTACGAATGCTAGGGTTTGTATGGTTAATGGAAGAAGATTCCTTGATAGATTGAGACATGAGAATGTGTGCTATGCCTTAGTTCCTAAGAAGGCTAAAAACTTGAAGCATGTGGAAGAACACCCAGAAGAGATAAAGGAGTTGTTGACAGAATATGAAGAGATCATTTTAGATAATGTACCTAATGGATTACCACCTATGAGTATTAGTCATTGCATGGATCTGATTCCTGGAGCTAGTTTTCCTAATTGTTTGAAAATGTGCCTCAAGCTTACTGACATGAAACTCCTGTAAGGGAAAAGTCGGTGAGACTCTCTAAATTTCTTACCGACTAGCAGCTGTGTTCTAAACTTTTGAAGTGCTCAGGTCACCGAGACTTTGGTTCTGTCTTACCAACGAGAGTCATCGGCAAGAGATGTTGATCACTATGAAACTTCCATCTCATTCTGCCCAGACAAATCTCCTTCTGATGGGTTGGTGTCTAATGGTTATCGGGGAGACTCCTGGCGATAGAAGTCATCGGGGAGAGGCATGAACATTCAGAATGACTCATTCCGACAGAGTATGTCTCGCTGAGGTTTTACACTTAGGCAACAGATGACTTTGGGGAGACTCTTGGCTGATAGGTTTGCACTCGATATGACTTTCCAATGGTGGTGACTCTGGCCGATAATGATAGTCAGGAATTATGGCATCGGGGAGACACGGCCTAGTGTCTCACCGACATGCAATACTATTTGAACGCCTTGACCGAATGTATATCCTACTTGGTTTGTTTTCGACCAATCAAATAAGTAGAATGTGAACCGCTAGCAGTTGGACTGTTGTGACCGTTCCTGTGAGGAAGATCAACAGACCATGAATGACATGGATATACTCTATAATTAAAGATGATCAGTTCGGTGAATAGTTCAATGTGTGATCAGTGTGTATGAATTAAATTCAGAGAGCATTATAACTAGGATGTTTTGTACAAGGTTGATCAAGGAAATGTTGTTGTTGTAAATTGACATCAGAAAGTGAAGTCTGTATCTATATGTATTTTGTTTACTGTAATACAAAGAGACTTTTCTTGGCGTGGTGGGTTTTTCTCCCATAAGGGTTTTCCCACGTAAATATGGTGTCCAAATTGTGTATGTTCATTTCCCTATTTTTGTTATTTCTTTCATGAGTATATTAATTGAACTGTAATTGTAAAATTTAAAGTCACCTCTGCATTCTTCCCTGAGGTTTTGACGTTAGGAGAGTTTGTTCCACACCTAAGCTTTCCTTACAAGTGGTATCAAAGCCTGGCTAGTTGTGTTATCCTTGTGGGTACGTTGGGTTTTTTGTGTCAATTCTATTCAGTGGGAGTCTTGTAGAAGTCTGGTAATTTGAATTACAGATTAAGATGGCAAGAACCTTAGGAAAGATTGAAATTAAGAAATTCAATGGCAATAATTTTGAGTTGTGGAAAATTAAAATGGAAGATTTGTTGGTTGATTGTGATCTTTGGCTTGTTGTGTCTGGAACGAAGCCTAGATGCATGAAGCAATATGATTGGGACCTTGCAGATCAAAAATCAAAGGGGATGATAAGGCTATGTTTAGTAGACTCTATTCTTCTGACTGTTCATGAAGAAAAGACTACATCTTCTTTGTGGAAAAGACTGGGAGCTATTTATTAGAGAAAGTCCTTGGTGAATAAGTTGTTCTTGAGGAAGAAGTTGTACTCTTTGAAAATGCAAGAAGGAGCATCTATTGCTGATCACTTGAATGCTTTCAACATGTTGATTGCTCAATTGGCATCTATGGGTGTGAAGATTGATGAAGAAGATCATTGTATGCTATTGTTATGTTCTTTGATAGATTCTTGGGATCACTTGGTGATGGCTATTAGGAGAATGACATCCACTATTAAGATGGAAGATGTTGTTGCTTCTTTGTTATTAGAAGAGATGAGAAGAAAATCTTCTGAGATAGTGAAGGAGGGTCTTGCTGTTAGAGGCAAATTGAAAGAAAAAGGCAAGAAGAAGGGCAAGAAGTCCAAATCCAAATAAGAGGGGAGATCAAAGTCTCCTGGTAAGAAGTCCAAGGTAAAGTGTTGGAATTGTGGGAAACTTGGTCATGTCCGAAAGGATTGTAAAGAGGAGAAAAATAAAAAGAAGTATTCTTCCGACAATGATTATTCTCAAAGTGATGTAGACACTTTCATTGCAGCCTTGGCTACACAGACATCATATGATTTTTGGCTGATTGATTCTAGAGAATCTTTCTACATGACATCTCATAGAGACTAGTTCAATAAGTATGAAAAATATGATGGTGGAAGGGTGTATTTGGCAAGCAATTCATCTTTGGAAATAGTTGGTCGTGGAAGAGCCAGAATTCAATTCCCTAATGGAAGAGTGAAGGAAATCAATGATGTAATGCATATACCAGGTCTAGCTCGAAATTTACTTTATGTTAGTAAGTTGAATGATATTGGAGTGCAAGTTGCATTCCCTAGAAATGGCTGCAAGATGACTAAAGGCTCAATGGTGCTAGCTATGGGTGTTCATATTGGTACCTTGCATAAGCTGGATGCACATGTTGTGCAATGCAATAGTGTCTCTGTAAAGTCACAGAAAGCCACTCATGGAGAAAAAGAGGAAAAAATTCCTAATAGTGCAAACTCTTTGGAAGTAAAATTCCAACAGAAAATACTATGCTCTGGCATCATATACTTGGCCACATTGGTGAAAAAGGTTTAAAAACCTTGAAGAATAAAAACCTAGTTGAAGGGCTTGATGATTGTAACCTTGAATTCGAATTTTGTGAACATTGTACATATGGTAAACAACACCATGTTTCATTTTACTCCAGTCCTCACAAATCTTTTGGTTTACTTGATTACATTCATTATGATATTTTTGGTCCAATAAATGCTCCTTCTTTGTCTAAATCAAGATATTATGTATCATTCATTGATGATTATTCAAGAAGGGCATTTGTTTATTTCTTAAAAAGTAAATTAGAAGTGTTCAGTAGTTTTAAGGAATTTAAAAACCTTGTGGAAAATTAGACTGGAAGAAAAATCAAATGTTTAAGGACTGACAATGGCCGTGTGTTTTGTTTTGATGAGTTTGAGAGGTATTGTAAAGATCATGGGATTAAAAGACATAAAACTACACCCTACACTCCACAAAAAAATGGAGTTGTAGAAAGGTTCAACATGACAGTGATGGAAAGAGCACAAAGTATGTTGAGAAGTGTTGGCTTGGAGGAGAAGTTCTGGGCTGAGGCAGTTGCAACAGCATGTTACTTAATAAAATATTCTCCTAATTCTGCTCTTGTTGAGAAAACACCTTTGGAAGCATGGTCTGGAAAGAAGCCCTCTCTGAGACACATTCGTGTCTTTGGCTGTGAGGCATATGCATATGTTCCAAATGAAAAAAGATCTAAATTGGAAAACAAGGTTGTTAAATGTATTTTTATTGTTTATAGTGTTGGCATAAAAGGATACAAGCTTTGGAATTCTGATACAGAGAATGTTCTATATAGTAGAAGTGTTATTTTTTGTGAGTTGAAGCCTTCTACTTTGGATCTACAGTCAGAGACAAAATATGAAGATAAAAAGGATTTAGTTGAAATTCTTCTGACACTAGATAAAGAGGAATCGAAAATTCAAAATGTACCTAAAACTGAGGAGAGCTCAAGTAGTTTTGAGAGTTCTGAAGAAGAAGATCAACCTCAACCTTAGCTTGTGAGGAGGTCAACACGTGAAAGAAAGCAACCTGATAGGTATGGGTTTTCTTTGATAGATTCTACTTGTGCCTATGCTTTAATTTCTAGCACTGATGAGCCTAGGACTATGAAAGAGGCATTTAGAATGTCTGATTCAAACTCTTGGTTGGAAGCGATGAATGAAGAAATGGCATCATTAGAAAAGAATGATACTTGGAGTTTGGTGCCCTTGCTTGAAGGCAGAAAAGTTGTTGGCTGCAAATGGGTATTTAAAAAGAAAATAGGTCTGGATGGTAGTGTGGAAAAGTATAAGGAAAGGTTGGTTGTGAAGGGTTATTCCCAGGTAGAGGGAATTGATTATGGAGAAATCTTTTCTCTTGTAGCTAAGCTGACATCTATCAGATTTCTTTTGTCACTTACAACAATGTATGACTTAGAGATTGAACAAATGGATGTGAAGACAACATTTCTTCATGGTGACCTTGAAGAAGAAATTTATATGTCCCAGCCTGAGCACTTTGTGGAAAAAGGTAAAGAAAAACTGGTTTGCAAGTTGAAAAAATCTCTATATGGTTTAAAACAATCTCCTAGAATGTGGTACCAGAAGTTTGACACTTTTTTTTTGTCATTGGGATTTGTAAGATCAAAATCTAATCATTGTGTGTACTACAAAGCTAAGAATTATCATGTTCTTGTTATTTATCTCTATGTTGATGATATGTTGTTCATAGGCAATAGTAAGTTAATGATTTCTGATCTAAAATCTTAGTTGTCTGCAAAGTTCGAAATGAAATATCTTGGTGCAGCCAGGTATATTCTGGGAATGGAAATAACCAGGGACAGGAAGAGTAGAAAATTGTGGCTCAGTCAGAGTAAGTATATTAATACTGTTCTAGAGAGATTTTGTATGAATGATTACAAGCAGCTAGTTGTTCCAGTTTTGCAGGGAACGAAGCTATATGTTGAAGACTGTCCAAATCTCCTACTAAGATAGAGGACATGACCAGAGTGCCTTATGCTAGTGCAGTTGTCAGTTTAATGTATGCAATGGTCTATATAAGGCCAAACATTGCCCAAGTAGTGGGAGTTCTTAGTTGTTATATGGAAAATCCTGGAAGGACACATTGGGATGTTGTGAAAAGATTGTTTAGATATCTAAAGGGCACTTTAGAATATGCTTTGTGTTACCATGGAAATTTGGTTGAATCACAGAGGACTCTCAGCATTCGAGGCTATGTGGATTCTGATTGGGCAAGGGACATTGACAACAGAAGATCCACCAGTGGATATATTTTCGTGATGAATGGTGGTGCAGTTAGTTGGATGAGTAAGCGATAGGCTGTAGTCGCTTTGTCCACTACAAAGGCAGAATACATGGCAGTAACACATGCCTGTAAAGAAGCAATCTGGTTAGAATGTTTGTGTTCTAGCATTGGGTTTGATGCAGGGATGATGACAATTTACTGCAACAGTCAGAGTGTTATTTGTTTGGCAAAAAATCCTACTTTCCATGCCAGGATGAAACATATTGATGTGCAGTATCATTTTGTATGAGATATGGTGGAGGATGGAAAGGTCTCTTTAGAAAAAGTGGATACTTTGGAAAATGTTGCAGATGCATTGACGAAGCCAGTGAGCATAGACAAGTTCAAGTGGTGTGCCAGTTCGATGGGCCTTAGTGCCCATGAATTTTAGTAGTTATGTTGTGCTTTGGAGGTGCCAGTAAGATCTTTGTCAAGTGGGAGATTGTTGGAAAATGTGCCTCAAGCTTACTGACATGAAACTCCTATAAGGGAAAACTCGGTGAGACTCTCTAAATGTCTTACCGACTAGTAGTTGTGTTCTAAACTTTTGAAGTGCTCAGGTCGCCGAGACTTTGGTTTTGTCTTGCCGACATGAGTCATTAGCAAGACATGTTGATCGCTATGAAACTTCCATCTCATTTTGCCCAGACAAATCTCCTGCCAACAGGTTGGTGTCTAATGGTTATTGGGGAAACTTGTGGAGACGGATGACTTCAGGGAGACTCTTGGCTGACAGGTTTGCACTCGATATGACTCTTGTCGATGGTGGTGACTCTGGTCGATAACGACAGTCAGACATTATGGCATCGGGGAGACATGACCTAGTGTCTCATCGACATGTGATACTGTTTGAATGCCTTGACTGAATGTATATCCTACGTGGTTTTTTTTAACCAATCAGAGAAGCAGAATGTGAACTGCTAGCAGTTGGACTATTGTGACCATTCCTGTGAGGAAGATCAATAGACCATGAATGACATGGATATACTCTGTAATCAAAGATGATGATCGGTTCGGTGAACAGTTCAATGTGTGATCAGTGTGTATGAATTAAATTTAGAGAGCATTGTAATTGGGATATTCTGTACAAGGTTGATCAAGGAAATGTTGTTGTAAATTGACATCAGAAAGTGAAGTCTGTACTCTATATGTATTTTTTTTACTATAATACAAAGAGACTTTTCTTGGTGTGGTGGATTTTTCTCCCATCAGGGTTTTCCCACGTAAATCTGGTGTCCAAATTGTGTATGTTCATTTCTCTGTTTTTGTTATTTCTTTCATGAGTATATTAATTGAACTGTAATTGTAAAATTTAAAGTCACCTCTGCATTCTTCCCTAAGGTTTTGACATTAGGAGAGTTTGTTTCGCACCTAAGCTTTCCTTACACTAATAAAGTAGCACACTAGATGATACCTATAGAGAATGAAGAGTTGAATAGACAAGTGCAAGAATTGTTGAGGAAGGGTTTGATCAGAGAAATCTTAAGCCCATGTGTAGTACCTATTGTGTTGGCACCTAAGAAGGATGGAGAATGGACAATGTGTACAAATTCAAGATCCATAAATAAGATCATGGTGAAGTATAGATTTCCTTTAACCCAGATGGATGACATTATGGATTTTTTGAGTGGAGCCAAATACTTTGCAAAGATAGATTTGAAGAGTGGATATCATTAGATTAGAATCAGAGAAGGAGATGAGTGGAAAACTACATTTTAGACCAACGAAGGATTGTATGAGTGGTTGGTGATTCCTTTTCGATTGACAAATGCACTGAGTACTTTCATGAGATTGATGAATGAGGTATTAAAGAAAATTTTGGTTAAGTTTGTGATTGTGTACTTGGATGACATCTTGATTTTCAGTAAGAGTAGATAAGAACATTTGTTGCACATAAGACAAGTTTTACAGAGGTTGAGAGAGGAGCAGTTGTTGATAAACATTAAGAAATATAGTTTCATGAAGGAGGAATTGGTATATCTAGGATTTGTGATATCTATTGAAGGATTAAAGATGGACCCTGAGAAGGTTAGAGAAATTGTTGAGTGGCCTACACCTAAAATTATTGGAGAGGTAAGATCATTTCATGGATTGGCTAGTTTCTGCTGAAAGTTCATTAGGAATTTTAGTTCTATTTGTAGCCCTATGACAGAAACAATGAGAGGAGATATAAAGGATTTTAGATGGACATCTAGAGTAGATCAACATTTTGAATTATTGAAGCAGAAGGTGACTGAGCAGCCTATGTTGGATTTACCAGATTTCAATAAGGTATTTCAAGTAGACTGTGATGCAAGTGGAAATGAAATTGGAGTAGTGTTGAGTTAAGAAGGAAGACCTGTAGCTTGTTTCAGTGAGAAATTGAAATATGCTACGAGAATATATTCTATGTATGATCAAGAATTTTATGCTATAGTTCAAGCCTTGAAGAAGTGGAGACACTATATGTTGCCTAAGGATTTTGTGCTATATATGGATCATCATACATTGTAATATTTGAATAGTCAGGGTAAGTTGAATCAGAGACACATGAAATGGGTGGAGTTCTTGTAGAGCTATACATTTGTTTTTAAGCATAGGAGTGGAAATTCAAATAGAGTTGTTGATGCATTAAGTAGGAGAAGGAATTTATTGACAAAGATGAGAATGTAGGTATTAGGCTTTGACGAGTTGAACTTGTATGAGGAAGACCCAAATTTTGTAGAACCTTGTAAAGATTGTAAGGAACCAGTTTTGGAGGATAGAATCCAGTGGTTGGACTATTTCATTTAGGAGGATATTTTGTTCAGAGGTAATCAGTTGTGTATACCCCAGAGTTCAATGAGGGAAAACTTGGTGAAAGAAAAACATAGTGCAGGATTGGAAGGACACTTTGGAATTGATAAGATAGTAGCATTGGTGAGTGAGAATTATTTTTGGCCACAAATTCATAAGGATGTCAGAATATTTGTGTAGAGTTGTAGAGTTTGTCAAGTTGCAAAAGGAAGTAGTTAGAATGTTGGATTATACAAGCCTTTGACAGTTAAGGAAAGACCTTGGGAGGATATCAACATGGATTTCATACTTGGATTTCCAAAGACACAAAGAGGTAATGATTCTGTATTTGTGGTGGTGGACAGATTTTCTAAGATGACACATTTTATACCTTGTAGGAAGACAATAGATTCAGTGCATGTAGCAGACTTGTTTTTTAGGGAAGTGGTTAGATTGCATGTACGACCTAGGAGTATTGTTTCAGATAGAGATGTGAAGTTTGTTGGTTACTTTAGGAGGACACTTTGGAAGAAGCTGAAGATAGATTTGAAGTTTATTTCTACTTTTCACCCATAGACCAATGGATAGAAAGAGGTACTAAATAGGATCTTAGGGAATTTGCTAAGATGTTTGGTTGGAGAGAAAACCAAAAGGTGGGATTTAGTCCTTGCACAAGTAGAATTTGCATACAATAATTTAGTGAACAGGAGTATAGGAAAGACACCTTTTGAGATTGTTACTGAATTTCATCCTAGAGGTATATTAGACTTAAGATACATCAGTATGGAAGATAAAAGGAGTACAAAAGTAGAGGAGTTTGCAAAACATATGAAGAAATTACATACTCAAGTGAAACAACAATTGGAAGACATCAACCAGAAGTATAAGGAGAAAGCAGATGAAAAGAGGAGACATAAGGAGTTTGAAGTCAAAGATGAGGTGATGATATATTTGAGGAAGGAAAAGTTTCTTGTTGGGACTTACAACAAGCTGAAGATGAGAAAGTTTGGACCTTGTAGGATCTTGAAGAAGTTTGATTCAGGAAATGCATATGAAGTGGAGTTACCAGAAGGTATGGGTATATCACCTATATTCAACATTGTAGACCTACATCAGTATTATGAAGAAGAATTTAGTGAGGAAAGTACAACGAAATTGGAGAATCAGTTTCCTAAACAACAGTTAGATGAGATTGAGGAGATTTTGGATATCAGAGATGGGAGAAAGACTCGTGGAAGATAGTACAAAGAATATCTTGTGAAGTGGAAAGGTAGGCCAGTGGAGGATTCTTCATGGATTTCTCAGGCTGAGGTAGACCATCTTGGTTTTCCTTTGGCCCCTACAAAGTGAGGGATTCACTTTTCATTAACCTCGAATGTCTGATGTAGGAGCATCCTTGGTTCTTGGCAATCTTGCATCAACCAAAAATATTTTCATTTCAGTTTTGTTCTTGTTTTTTCTTTCTCAATTCATGTTGGTGGATTCATCATATTTTCTCACTAGACCTTGTGGATCTTTTTGTACATCATGGACATGTTCATTTTCCTTATTCTAAGATTTGGACATGATTGGATCATTTTTTGGCAAGTTATCGATTCCAGATTTCATGACAGTTTCTTGAACCCACACCAGAATAGTTTTCAAGCCTAACGGCTAATCTGATCATTTGTGGATCATTCCCATGACTTGCAGATCTTAATGGTGTGATTTTAAATGTTCATTGGAGTGTCCCCGACCTTCATTATAGGTACACACTTCATCTTATGCACCCATTGATGGATTAATTCAAATTTGAGGCCAATTTTTTCATGCACCCATTATATTTTCTTTCATTGGAAAATGTAATGATCTTTGGCTGACATAGATGTTTCTAGAATCGTGGATATAGTATAAATCTTATAATCAATCAATAGAATAGGCAACTCTTAGTAGTGAGTAGAAAAGATAGAAGAGAGGATCTATTTTGTAATATTTTTCTCGCATATAGGAGCATATAGGAATGATGTATTATTGAGCATGTATAATCAGGCCTGTGAGCCAGATCTGTAAGCCCAGATGTTGCCAGATGAATGTAATTGAGATTTCTATTAATGAGAATGTGTTAATCTACATTTTCCTCCATATTCTGTATTGCTTTCGTTGTGTTACTCTTGCTGCATGGTCTAGATTGTTCTCTCTAAGGACCCTTGTATCGTGGCTGCACCAATATTGTAATCTTGTCTAGTATTAACAAGCTCACTTTCAATTTCTTCAAGATTATCCTTGTACTTTCCTACCACATGAGGCCACTTTGGACAATAGTTAAGAACTTTATTGGTTGAATCAATGCACTGTCTCATCTCATTCATCTTCTTCTTCAATCTAGTAAGAGATAATCTAAACTGCATTTTCAAATGGGAAATTATTTCCTCCTTTCCTAGAGGCATATAATCCATAGCTACCTTGACACACTCAATCAGTTCTTCCAGGAGAACATCCACTAGACTCTCCAACTCAATATTGTTATCAGAAAAGTATCTTGCCAGAGTGTTTTCAATAAAATCCTACTCATAGGATGGTCCATTCACCCATATGTTTGATATCTTTTGCATACCATCCTCATCTTGAATGATTTGCATTATCTTTGACTTGAACAAAGCACCTTCTTCATCACTGTCTTCAGCTAATATTATTTCCGGTTCACCTAGTTTTAGTTGATCTCTTGGAATATATTCTTTAGAAAATTCATCCTCTACATCCATAACCAATTATTGTTTCCCTTTTTCTTCAACCTTTGCAAACTTGGGTGCCAGAGGAGTGACACTAGCCATACCACTTCCTCTCTTCTACCTTTTATCTACCTTATCGAAGGATTATCCAACTTCAGTTATCTTTACCAAAAGAGGGACAACACTTTCCCCAAACCTTTCTATCACCTTCCTAAAGAAGCTTTCATACACTTGTTCACAATTTTCAAATGAGTTGAAATGACTGAAGATTTGCTTACAAATTGGCATATTTTCTCTCCACACTACATTGTCCTTCATCGGAAAATAGTTTAGAAAGTACATCATCATGCATATTACCAGAGTGCCAAACTTGAATGGGTAGTCAATTTCCTTTATTAATTGAACATTTTCTATCAGTTGCTCCTTCATCAGACTACACAGATCATCAAACTACATAGATCAAAGTCTCCATTTTCAATTATCATTTTATGAGTGATATATGTGGCAACTGTCGAGGTTGATCCTTCTCAGTTTCTGAAGTAAATCTGTATGAGATTCAATATGCCACATACCTTGTCACAGGATATTTAATCAATGAAATTATCAGAGCCCTCTGACCTCCCCTTATTCCGATTAGGGCTTGAACCTCAACATTGTGAATCGACTTCTTCTTCGGTAAATCATCAACATTGCATAAGCCCATTAAATTTGTGATCACATCCTTGGTAATTTGATAAGGTTTATCTAGAGTGAGGATGTCACCATCTAATTTGTTCAGGAAAAGCCGAATCACTTCTACATTGACAAAATGGGGATATTCATTCCATATGTCCAAATTTTTGTGCTTTGATCCTTCAAGCCTCCTAAAATCAGTGAGCGACAACAAATTTCTCTCATCCCTAACCTTTTGGCTGCTATACTCATCTAGAGTTATGATTCCTTTTATTTTCTTCATGTTTTACTGATCACCAAAATAGATATGAAATCAACAAGCAATAGAAATACCTGGAGAATTCACCACTAAGATGACCTTTTCATACCTTGAAATTTTGTAGAAAATGCTCCTGAACTATTCTCTTTCAATACACGATGGTGAATTAGGGTTCCAAATGCCCCTTTTATAGCTTCACCTACTTTACTTTCTTCTGCCTTAAATGTGTTGCCCAAACTCTGACAACAAACAAAGAATTCAACTGCAGACCTATACCATTTCGTCCAATTTAGCATATGATTGCTAACACTTTCATCAATGAATAACTCAACGAATGATGACATCTAGCAATTTGATGCCAACAATACACAAGAGGAACAAGATATTTTCATGAAAAACTCCCCCTAGGCCACTGGATTGATATCAATTACTGGAAGAGTTACCAGAGGGAGCTTCTGGTACAACTTTTTTTCCTTCATTCAATTCACTTTTATTTACCCATGTTTTCTTCATTTGATCTCTGATCTCTTCCACAAATGCTTTTCCGTTTCCTTTGTTATCTTTCTTTGAATTTCTTCCTTGATAAATCAAACCTCTTTTATTCATATTTCTATTCCAGTAGGATTTTGCAATATGCCCAAGATTGTTACAATTGAAACATACCAGACCTTTCTATCTATACCAGTCATTCCACTGATTACCTCTTGACCTGCATTGATTAGCAACAATTACAAATCTTCCATAGGTATAGCATTTAATGTTACTTGCACCGACAGTTATACTTTTGCATTCTAATGACTTATTACTAAACTTCTTGCATTTAAAACATTGACCAAAAAATGATAGAGTACTAGGGTTTGTCCTTCTTCTACACTGAGGGGCCATATTTCCAAATTTATTACAAGAAAATCAATATCCATTAAATCTTTGAGCATTAGGTTGCCTTACCGGATGTCTTCTTCCTTTGTTCTTCTTTTCAAGGTTCTTTTGTTCAAATTTGGAGCATTCTCCCT
Organism: Sequoia sempervirens; assembly: GCA_007258455.2. Lineage (NCBI taxonomy): Eukaryota > Viridiplantae > Streptophyta > Pinopsida > Cupressales > Cupressaceae > Sequoia > Sequoia sempervirens. Next base: position 747,472,497 of record VDFB02058242.1, on the reverse strand, counting down.
TCTCATATCCAAGACCTCGCTTATCATTTATATCCTTCTGACCTTTGGTTATCTCATCAAGCTTAGCAGAATTTATCCTAAACTTCTCCTTGAATTCATATGTTGTAGCAAGATCATTTCCAAGAGTGACTATCTATCTTTCAATCTCATGTTCATAGTTTCTGGCCTATTGCAGTTCAACCTCCAACTGGATGAATCTACTATTAATTCTACTGCATTCTTCAGATTTTTCTTTCAAGTACTGGGCTAGATTATCCTCATTCTTCTTTCTTTGTTCAATCTCTTTTGTAAAATTCATTGCCACATATTCCATTTCAAGTCTTCGAGTTGCATTGTTCTTGGTTGGCTTTTCACATTCTTCTATTATCTCTTTTAGGGTTTGATTCAAATGGACATAATTAGGACCTTTGCTTTCCTTTTGCTTTAACTAATCACATAGCTCCTTCCTCTTTTCCCTTGAGTCATTTATCTTATCATTTAGTGATTGAATAAATTTTTCAGCATCTGCAAGGTTTTCTTTTAGTTCCATGACCTCTACCTTAGATTGATCGAGATCATCAAGTGCCTCCATAAGCTATTGTTGAAGACCACTAGCGTCCATTATAATTTAAGATCCACCTCAAGCTATTAAACTTTAGAAGAGGAACCTACTCTGATACCATTTTTTGGACACTAGGAACACTGAGAGGGGGGATGAATCAGTGTTCAATGATTTCCATTTCAAAATAGATCTAGGACTACAAAAAAAATATTTGAACTTCATATATCATTTACAACACATAACAGATTAAATCATGCAGTCACATTAATGAACACCATAACACCAGATATTTTTAGGTGGAAACCCTGTTAGGGGGAAAAGCACGGTGGAAATTAATCCACAATGTTTACTCTGTTAAAAGTAAGATAAAAGATGGGAATACACTTGCATTTAGGCGCACTGCCTAGAGCTCACTGCTCAAGATAAGGAAGGATCATTGTCTTACAAAATATTTGATATTACAACAAAATTTTGAACTAATAGTACAACACCTACAAATTCCTAGATTTAGTTCCAATGAAGCTTGAGATCAGATTCCAGATCTCATGACTGAATCGATCTTCTGCTTCGCATACAAAAAAATTTCTACCCTCAAAATAATTGATCTATCCTTTTTTTCTTTTCTTAATGTTATACTACACCACACACATACTCCTATCAGATATCATGCATCATAATCATCATTATCACAAAATGATTTCCCAGTCTTCTTTATATATCCGCTAATCAGAATTTCAATGTATGTCGACTTCACAAAAAAATATAATATTCTTGCTTATGTCGGCCCAAATCATAAGTTATAATTTTATGTGTACCTACACAAGTCAGCTAGACTTAAAGTAGGAACCCACACCAGGTTCCAAAACATAAGAGATAGAAAAATACTTACTCCACATACATCCACAATACGCCACATCAAGCATGTCGGCCACAATGGAAAATAGACCATGAATCATGCTACTGAGCCTTCTAACTTGAACTCTGAATATTAAAACACCACAAAAATCTTCAGTAGGATAGTGTACGATCTAGGAAATATTTCTTGGAGATCTACACCTTGAAATAGTGATCTAGTGAAGTGATCAAATCAACATATCAACCAGATGTCCTATTCTTCTCTCTCTTTATCTGTAGAATACAAAAACTTAGATTCCTTGCCAGTATAAACACCACTGACACTGAGGACCATACTGCTGACTCTAGTTGCCATCAATGAAAACACAAGTAGTTGAAAACAATCTCTCAAAGCCATATTCCAACACCCTAATGACCCATATTGTGCATCCAAGGCTTTAATTGATCAAATACCTAACAAGATGGCATTTTAGACCTTATTTCCTAATTCCTTGGCTTCTTAGGTGTCAAAATGGCTCCTTTGGGACCCATTCACCATGCATGATGAATCAATCCCATCCAAGTGGGACCCATTCACCATGTGTGGCAAATGAGTCCTATCTGGCCTTATTTTGACCTTTGAGTGGGAAATAAAGTGAAATTTGAATTAATTTTGCTTCATGTCGCCCTGTGATGAGGTATAATCAGGATACTAATGCACAATTGTCTATAGATAAGTGTTTTTATCATCATTTTACATACAACAACTCATTCTTACATCTCTCATCATTAGTTCATCTTCTATCTTCTCATCCAGGTCAAGCAAGTTAAGGGTTTCTTCACTAGAAGTCTTCAAGTTAGCTTTCCAAAGCATTCAAGGGTCGAATATTCATATATTGTTACAAAATTTAAAGATAAAATCATAATGACAAGGTAATCATCTCCATTTTTGCATGTTTCATTACTTTATTTCATCACTTTGGTTTAATTACCTAAACAGGGTTTGACCAAGGCAAACCCCCATGCCGTAACATTCAAGATATCTCTCTTTTGTCTTGTTTGTTTACAGATTTAGGAATCTTGGAAGCTTAGAAATCATTGAATATTTCATTTCAAAGTCATTAAATTCATCTCATCATTCAAGTCAAAGAATCAGTGAAAATTCATTTTCAGACCCGAATCTGGCAGTTTCAAGAGTAGATAATTGTTGAAGACAAAAGTGCAAATCTAACTCCATAGAATTAACTCTTGAATTTGTAGATTTCTATACATGGAATAATTCACCACCCATGGTGAATGAATCCCACCTGTAGGCCTAAAAACTAGTTTTGTCAGAATTCAACTCTCGATAGTCCAAAACCTGTTTCTAAAACTTTTCACCAAAAGCAAGACTAATTCGCCATGCATGGTGAAACAGTCCTAGTGGCCATTAACAGTGGTTTCTGAGACATTCTAGAACCTTCCAACAACATCAATCTACCTCCAAGTGTACTCTATTCATTCTTATCAATTTTTGTTTTCATTTGTTTAAGTTTCTAGTTCATACTTGCAATCAACATTGTGTTTTCCAGCACCTTGCATTAGAGTAGTTTGCATCCATTCATTTACATTTGTAAGCATTCAAACACATCCACACACACACTTCACATTCATTTCTTATCCATTCATATATTAATCTTGAGTGAAACACTAGTGCATTTTGGCCTCATCTTTCTCCTTCTAGGTGAAAAACCCTAGGAGAGCTAGAAAGAAAGTGGGTGCCCAAAATCCTTTGTTTCACATTGCTATAAATGAAACTAAAACTATCCTATTTCCTCAGGCTAAAAAAAGCCTGTTATTCCTTGCATAAACACCCCATTTTAAATTTGATTAAAATAGGACCCTCTTTTTCTTTTGCTCTTTGTGTTTCACCCCCTTCGATTTTGAGGTTTTTCTTTGCTTTGGCATGTGCTTAATATGTTTATCTTGCTTGCCCAAGTGTTTTTCCCAAGTTGCATAATGAAAATATTATGTTTTGGGTGAAGTTCGAGTTTTTACCCTGGTTCGGGATTTTCCAGTCCATCCGGATTTTCCCAGATTTCTTTCAAACTCCGGTTTCAATGTTGTTGTTCAAGTTTTTGAGCCAGTTCGAGATTGTCCGCCCCGTCCGGATTTTTCCAGATTGCACTTAGAGTCCAGCTCAGCCTATTTTACACTATAGTTAAGAGATTTCTAGCCTTCTCAGAATTCTGCCTGGGTCAGATTTTTGTGGATTTCCGTCTAGCTGTCGGGTTTCTGAGTTTGGTCAATTTTTGGAGCTTTATGCCATTTTTCTTTATCATTTGCATTCTCCTGAGTTGAGGTGTTCAATCTTGTTGTGCTTTAAAATTTTATGGTCTTCCTTGGAGTTCGAATTCCTATGTGTTTGGGCATTTCATGGCTTGCCCTATGCATTCATGGTTAAAATCTAGGGTTTCATGCCTAGGGCGTCGCCATCTTATCTTGTTTTGCTTTCGATTGGGCCTAGAATTCAAGGAAGATCCGTTGAAGGTTCAGGTTTAGCTGGTCCCATGCCCGGGGTCCTCAAATTTGTGACCTTCAGTCAATTTGAGCGAATTTGTGTTGGATTGTCAATTTTCGGGTTTTTTGTTGACCTCGGGATTTTCCTACTCGATCGGATTTTCTCGGATTCCTTCAATTTCCTGGAAATGTGCTAGTGTTTAGAGTTTTGCGCTCTCCGCAGAATTTCGGTCTGGCTGGTTTTTTCTAGATTTTCTACCAAGCTTCGAGTGACTTGAAATTGTTGACACAGGAATGACTTAGGTGATGAATGCTTGATATTCCATGCTTATTTTTATGGTTTTCACAATGTTATATGCATTCCTTCTTCACTCGAGTGATCTATTGGTGAACCTTATGCCTGCTTTGAGATTCTCCGTTCTGGCCGGATTTTCCCAGTTTCCTTCATTTTTCTGAAGTGGGAAGTTCTGAGTCATCTGTGGAATTCTGGTCCAGTCAAATTTTTCTAAATTCTCTGCTATGCTTTGTGGAATTTAATAAATTGGATAAAATTGATGAATCTAATGATGAATGCTTAAACATATCTTACTTTAGCTTGATGAATTTTAGTGTTGATGCTTAGTGGCTAATTTAATGGTTTTATCATAATTTTAAGCTAACACTTGGTGAAAAAAATTTCAACATTTGGATTCTCACATTGGTGTTTGATGAATGTAGGTTGAGTCTAGAAGGACGATGGTGGATGGAGAGGCTAAAGGACACAAAGGGGATCATCCATCTCTGAAGCAGAAAAAAAAATGAAGTTTGACTAAAAGAGTCAGATTCCTGAGGGAAAAATGACATCAGTCTAGTTCGAGGTTTCAGATACGAATATGAACACCCTGCTACAAAGGACTAAGGCTATCATGGGATACAGTAACTGGGTACCAAATGGATGATGCAGCGACCTACAGTGCAATCATTAATGAATATCAATCGAACAAGGGTGACTGGGACAATACAATGGGGTAGCTGAGGAATGATATTGATGCTATTGAATGGCGAACTAGGGTTTCACCTATGCCACTTGTGGATAGCTTGTAGAGGATTTTCTTGGTGATGAAGGCCATAATGGAACAAGGTATGGGCAAAGTGAGGGAAGCAGTTAATGCAAAGTTGCATCGAAAGTCATGCTTCCTCTTTGTTTTGTTTGCCTCTTCTTCACGCATTTTGGTGTGAGTTATGTGGGAGATCTTGGGCCAATCTGATTGGTGCTCATGCATTTAATGCATGTTTGACTTTGTTTCAAATTCTTCTAGGGCCGAATTGTTCTGTGACCAACTTATTGTAAGCCCTAACTGAGCTGACATATCTGGTGTTTTTTATAAATATGGCATTTCACCTCTTGAAAAGGGTTAGAAGAAAAAAATTTAGCAGATTAGTTAGCGAGTTGGGTGAATTAGGAGAGTAGAGGTAGAAAGCTAGAGGATGGGATATCGAAAAAGAAAGTTAGGGTTTTCTTAAGTAAGACATTTTTTTTTGCAGTTCAGCAAGAGGAGGAGGTGATGTATCTTCCTGATTTTCTTAGCATAGATGGAGATAATTTGAAGACATGGGTTTCATACACTGGTGATCTTGCCAAATTTGTAAATGTTGCTTATCTGTTTCATTGACAGTAGGAGCAGCTAGATTTAAACCTCCTTTATATTATGCTCTAGAATGGTATTCATTTTGGGTTAATCATTTGATTTGAAAAGATTTCAAGGAATGAAATTTTATCTTATGTTTTGTTTGAATGATGATTTGCAATCTACTGTTAAAGTTTGCATTGTGAATGAATGAAACTTTGTATCAATTACAGGTTAAGTTTATTTTGTAGTTCTAGTTTAGGAATTCCTTGGAAGGTAACAAGTCTAATTAGTTGAATGAATCAACATTCTTTTCAGTTTGAAAATTTTGATCTGTCTTTTTCCATTTCTTTAAAACCCTCGATTAAAGTAGGTTTAGATAGATGTTTGATCTTGCAACAATCTAGAAGCTCAAAACCAACAGGCCCCTTGAATATTACATCCATATTGACCACTTCGTGAAACAACAACGTTGTGAACCAACATCAAGGACCTTGGGAGGTGATCAGTTTGATTACTGATTGTCTCTTTCAAGAGAGGTGAGATACTTTTACTTTTATCTTACCTGCATGTCGTGGGTCAACTTGGCACCTCAACAAAGCCTTTCTAATCCCCTCCCTTTGATAAAATGATTATAGTGTATTTATATAATTCATATTCTATATCTATCCAACCAATCCACTAATAATGTGGATCCAAGATTCTATTTTTGAGGGGTTTTTCACAAAACTTTAAGAAAATTGAAGTTGTCCTCCATCATGCCACTTTTGTCTTAGTCATTTTATGACACATAAGTTGCTCCTTCCTTGCTATAAATCACACCAAATTCTCAAAAGCGTTTTTATCCCTTCAAGTATACTTTCTAGATCATTTTGAATTTTTGAATTTTTTTGAGAAACGAGGGAGATATCACTATTTTACTGAGACTACATTTTTCACAATTTTTGGGCGCCTGATTTTTAGGGAACCTTTAGTTCTCCACATGAATGAAGGGATTTTTCTCCTTTTTTCTTGCCCAAATATTTGTTGATTATCTTGAAGAACATCCCACTATCTTTAATGAAACTTAATTTCTTTGATAAGTTGAGTTATTGAAAGATAATGTGGTAGAAGAGATCTTCATGTGTTGTCATGAACTACATGCTTATCCACCAATTTAGGAGTGATTGATGCTCATTAATTTTTCAATAATATTGGAATGTGCTAGAAGTCTAGAGTCTTCTTTATCTTCCCATAATGTCATCAAATCCTTCTCTAGAGTTCATAGCTAGAGCTCTTAGCTACAAGTGTTTGTAGTTGCATCTTACCTTGAGTTATTTAATCTCATTTATCTGTATTATATCATTTTAAACACTTCATGGAGACATATTAGAGGAAATTTGGATCACATTTAATTACTAAAAATAAATCAAACATTTACTTTATATTCTACTTTAAACAAGCTAAAGAACTTTCAATCATTGCTCAAATCCACTTTAACACTAATTTATTAAGAAGAAATAGATGATTTTCTTTGATAAAATATGAGACAATTTATGGTCTCATCACAAGGAAACTCATCACTTCCAAAGGAATCTCTCTACAAAACACAATACCCTAAAGCAATAGTGTACTTCCCTTTAGGACCTGGACCCCAAGCCAACACATCCCTCTCTAGAAGAAAGCAACATACTCTAGCAGCTAGAATAGAGGACAACTCCCACCTATCCTCCAAAGATCCACCTAGTGATCACTCCTACATATGCTTCCACTGATGGATGATACTCTACCCTAGAGCTTGAGGGGATTTGAAATCCATCACTCTACTCCAACCATCCTGAACAAAAATCCTACATAAGTCCTCCAAGTGAGGATGCTAGTCCCCAAAAGACTAAATCAAGGAACCTTGGCACCATCCACCCCCCCAAGGTACTTGAAGGTAAGGATCCTAGCCCAAGACTGATGTTGGTGTGAACACCATCTCTAGTATAGATTAGCAACCAAAGCTTTCCCATTCTAATCTGCCTTGTGCAATCCCAAACCACCATCCTGCTTTGGTCGACAAACAACTTCCCATTTAATTAGACTCCACTTCCTTGAAAGAAGATTACCTAACCAAAGAAACTACCTACAGATCCCCTTCAACTCTTTGATGAAACTTGAGGGAGAAGTCATCACAAAAAATCTTTATATAGGTAAGGCCTATACCATAGACTTAAACAGAGTAACTCTACTAGTCATAGATAGCCATCTATAGGTCCAATGATAAACCAACGCTCAAAATTTATCAATCACATCCTACCAAAAATGCCAAGGGAGTGGGCACACATCCAAAGGGATACCAAGATAGATAAAGGGAAGCTTTCCCACCTAAAACCTTAACATCCTAGCAATGCATCTCTAAATAAGCATGGGGGTATTAAAGAAATAAATGCAAGCCTTACTTTCATTTATGCTTTGACCTAAGGTAGCCAAGTAGCAATCCAACATCTGTCGAAAAGCACTAGCTTCAGCCACCTTAGTAGCACCCATTAGAGCCGAATCATCCATGAACTGAAGATTTTTTTGAGGAGGGAGAGAGTTGCTCTACTTCCAATCTTGAATGAGCCCATCCATAACCCAAGACTTAATGAACCTCCCCAATCCTTCAGCCATTAGGATGAACAAGTATGGGGATAGGGGATCCCCCTATCGAAGACCTCTAGAAGCACCAAATAGATTAGAAGCCTCCATTTATGAGAACAAAGAAAGAGGACATCATCACACAACTCATGACCCAATCAATCCACTCCCTACTGAACCCAAAGGCTCCCAAAATTTTGGTTAAGAAACCCCATTTAACTCTATCATACGCCTTAGCCATGTCCAACCTTATAAACATGGCTTTTTCCTTTGAAGAGGCCATGGAGTGAATAGTTTCAACTGTAATAACTATACTGTCCAAAATATGTATACCCATAATGAATCCCCCTTTTTCTTCCAAGATCAACTTATCTAGCCATGGCTTCAAACACTCAACAACAATTAACTTGTGATGATTTTATATACCACATTACACAAAGAAAATGGTTAAAAACTTTCTAGAGAATCAGTACCCTCGTGTTTTGGGATGAGAGTAAGAAGCATGGAATTCATCGATCTCAACATTTGCTTATTCTTGAAAGATTCCTGCACAACCTCCAATAGATCAAGATTGATTACTTCCCTGAAACACACTTCAACTAAAACACCACCTCTTCCAACTCCAAATAAATGGGTTTAAGAATAGAGGTATTCATATATATAGTTACCAAAGGCAAGATACAATCCAAAATAGAAGCTTCTTCCTCACAAGCAGGTGGGGTATCTGTTGGAAAAAAAAGGATATACAACCAAGAGGCGGGGGTGAATCAATTGTCATAGAATATTCAACTTTTTAAACTTTACTTAACTTAATCTCATATTTGATGAATGAGCAATAAACCATAAATAATCAACACATCAGAAACACAGAGAACACCAAGATTTTTTACATGGAAACCCTATTAGGGGAAAAACCATGATGGATGTTAGTTCACAATATTATACCCTATTAAAAGTATAATTAAAATAGTAATGGGAATGCACATGCATTCAGGCACACTGCCTAGATCAATGTTCACACACTTACACTATCTCCAACTTTTCTCACTTCACACACAAACACCAATCTTTGCTCAAAAAATCGCTCTTATATATTCACATCATGGATTACATCAACAACTTAGTTGGCTAGAAAAATAAAACATATTTACAATTTTGGCCCAAATTTACAAATAAATTTTCAATGCGAATCATACACCATTGGCTAATACAATGATGCGACCCAAAACAATATCCACGAGCACGCCAAACATTCAAATTTTACTCTTCAAGGATCCACAACATGTTAACACAATCATGTCGACCGAGAACATGAAAAATTGAACACACACAAGAAAAATCTTCAACCACGAGAACAACAATCAATGCGAACATACAAAAAAGATAGATAATGATCTAGAAGCATCCACAAGCAACATAAACTAATAGAGAAGCATCCACAACAACTAAGATTATCAGAATTACACAAACTTCAATTAGGAACACTGAAAGAGACCACATAAACACTGCCAGACCACAACACGATCAAATCTTCATGTGGACCTTAAAACTTCCAGTAGATGAACTAGATACTCTCCACAACAAACCCATTAGTCCACAACAACTGAGCTTCAATGTATAGAACAAAACACCTTCTTGACCTTCACCATTCCACTAGAAACCAACAACTCTATAACTCTTCTTTCAACAATTTTCTCAATATCCTCAACACATATAGCCTTCAATACAATAATGCTAATAGTGTTGGCATCAATGACAACCACATATTAGTAACACATCCATAGCATCTAACAATTTCCCAACAATCTCCCCCTTTTACATTGATGGCAACACGTGATGTAAAAAATACCATCAACCCTACACATTTACTCCCCCTTAGATTCTGACTCTTCTTCTCAACTGCTTTTCTCCCCAAAAAGGATTTTTCACATTGCTCTTCTCTCCCTTTGACATCAATGGAAAAGGTAAGCATTACCTTTCCACATACAATCTTTGAACCACATATCTACACATTTTACTACTCCCCTTGATTAGTAGCCACAAAAACATCAATCTGGATCAGAATATAGCAATAAAGCACATGGATTGATGCAAGTAAATGCATATTTAGTCCTTATTAGGAGGGGTAATCACCCCTAGAATTCCTCTAAGATACTAAAAAGTATCCTTTGGAAATGGCTTAGTGAAAATGTCTGTAATCTACTCTTTGGTAGGCACATACTCCAATCTAACTTCTTTCTCACTCACTTTCTCCCTCAAGAAGTAAAACTTGATTGATATGTGTTTGGTCTTTGAGTGTAGCACTAGATTCTTCAATATGTTTATTGCACTTGAATTTTCATTGTATATGGAAATAGGATCATCATATACCACCCTGATATCTTTCAACATCTGTTTCATCCACATCACTCGAGTACAGTTATTAGCAGCAAGAATATACTCTACTTCAGTAGTACATAGAGAAATAGAATTTTTCCTTTTTCTCAACCAAGGCACCGGCTTCTTCCCTAGGAAGAAGGAACCACCACTAGTACTCTTCCTATCATCTACATCTCATGCCCAATCTGTATCAGTATATACACTCAAAGTAAGATCATCACCCTTTGGATACCAAAGTCCAAAATCAACTATTCCTTTCAGATATCTAAAGATTCTCTTAACAACAGTCACATGAGACTCTTTTGGATCAGCCTAAAATCTACCTTTTAGATATCTGAAGATTCTCTTAACAACAGTCACATGAGACTCTTTTGGATCAACCTAAAATCTAGCAACCATACATACCACATTCATAATGTCTGGTCTAGTCTAAGTTAAATAGATCAATTTTCCAATCATTGACTTGTATCTTGTTTGATTTTCCTTAGGAGAATCATCATTTTGTGTTAACTTGCATCCAATTACCATGGGAGTACCAGTTGGCTTTGAGTCTTCCATGCCAAACTTCTTTAGAATTTCTCTCACATATTTAGACCGAGATATGAAAATTCCCTTATCTAACCGAGTAAATTGCAATCCCAGAAAGAACATCTCTCCAATCATACTCATCTCAAATTCACTTTTTATTTCATCAGCAAACCTCATGCACAGATTATCATCTCCTCCAAAAATAATGTCATTAACAAAGAATTCAATAATTAACTCTTTATCATGATCCAGCTTGAAATATAAGTTGCTACCAGTAGTACCTTTATTGAATCCAAGTTTTAGTAAATATTTATCCAGTCTAGCATACTAGGCTCTAGGGGCTTGCTTAAGTCCATATATACCTTTCTTCAATTGAAAAACCATGTCTTCCTTGTCGGTCAGTTGGAATCCATCCGACTATTCAATGTATACTTCTTCTTCTAGTTCTCCATTTAGAAAGGCTGACTTCACATCCATTTGATAGACTCTACAGTTGTTATATGCAGCATAAGAAAGAAATAGTCTAACAGCTTCAATTTTGGCAACAGGGGCAAAGGTTTCTTCAAAATCAATACCTTCCATTTGTGATGGAGAGTGAGCAGGGGAAGACCTAAACTTGGATTCAAACAATCCTATTATCACAGCTCTCTCAAATACTCTTTAAGTGGAACCTTCAATTCCACTTCTCAATCAAGGAGATAACCCACTACTTAACAAGGGTTCTCAAAGGAAGACACGAATCACTAATCTATTGGTGTTTGAGACATTCTTTGTATGATAAAACATGACAGATAACCCAAAATTGCAACTAGAGCCACTCATTCCTCCATCACTTCCAAAATAGACCTAAAGGCTTCTTGTAGCCTTCCAACATAGGATATTCATAATAAAATTCGTCAAACAAGTGTTCCTACAACTAGACACTACCCAAGACTTGGAAACACCTTCAACACCACACCCATGATTGATCAATACTCACCAATAAAGCTTTGTTCTTTAGGAACAACAAATCATTCCCCAATATCATATTAGACCTTACTTCCTTGTAGCTTTTCAACTAGGAAAATCAACAATAAAAACTCTTTGAAGACCCAAATTAGAAAATTGACACTAGTTTTAGAATCTTTATATAGACCATTTCAAACCCTAAAGACCTTAGGGCATGACCTTCAACAAAACTATCACAATGGATCAATGTACAATGCCACAAGGAAGCCTCCTTAGACTGCTCCAAGCATGAACTAGTGTATGAAGGCACACCCAAACTCCCCTCAGTCATGAACAAGGTTCATACAACATCAACACATCTAGTTCAACCTCTTTAAGACACCTTTCTTAAAAATATTCACTTACAACTCATCAAACTCAAATTTTTGCACAAAAATTGGCTTGTCACATGAGGATGCCAAGCCTAGGGTACCCAAGAAGTCACTCCAAACTCTCTTTTGTTCTCCAAAACATTTTCAAACATAAATTACATGTTGAACTCTACCATTCCACCAAAAATCAGACCTTGACCATGAAGGAATGGCAAGTTGTAAGCATTTTTGTGATCAAACCCTAATTTTTAAGGGTTTTTGACCACTTCCAGAAGAACAATGATAACTTCCTTGATTCTTTATGGAATTGGACCAAACCACCACCAAAAGGAATCTATATCACTCCTCTATAGATCCATGTTAGCCTTGTTTCTGTACAGAGTGTACCCTATCCATACCACGCGAGTTAGTAGTAGATTTACACAAAAAACTAGAGAAAACAAAGTTTTTTTATTCAATCTCCTTTAAAACTAAACAACCAAACTTTCCTTAGCCAAGAGATGACTTCTTAAGCATTTCCAACCTCCTCCCAATGTCCCTCAACATTTTTTTGAATTAGAGGGTCATTGGATTACTGACAAACTCCATTTAAACCCAAGTTTCCTAGTTAAGACAACTTAACACTACACACCTAAAACCCAAATTCATTACAAAATAAAAAGATGTCTAAGACACCTCAAAACCTACCAAATCATCAAGGTAACTCCCCTCTATTACCTAGTTGCATCATGGCTCCTTTTTTCTTTATCAGGCCTAGATGCACCAAGTTTACAAGGTGAGGTGGAGACCTATTACAATAAAAAAAACTCATCACTAACCTTGAGATCCTATTACAAGCTATTGAAAATGGTACTTAGGACCTTATTACATCACAAAAAAAATTAAAAAACAAAAAAAAATCCAACAAAACCTCATGGAGGCATGGAGACCCCAAGGTGCTCTTGCACCAATTTGTGAATACCCTTTACATACCAGTCTTGATTTATTTTGGACCACTTCACCTTGTTCATTCAACTTATTCTAAAAGACCCACTTAGTACCAATCACATTTTTATCTTTAGGTCTGGGAACAAGTGTCCATGCATCATTCTTTTCAATCTCTGTAAGCTCTTCCTTCATAGCTTCCATCCAGTGTTCATCTTGGTAGGCTTCAGTGATATCTTTAGGTTCAATCTTGGAGATCGGGCAATATTATTCTGCAATATTTCTTCTAGTCTATACACCTTTATTCTTGTCTCCTATAATTCTACTTTCAAAATGATTTAGCTTTACATACCTTAGAACTTTGGGACTCTCTTGAGATTTTGGTTCTTCTGTTCTTTCTTCTACACTTGCACTTGTCTCTGCTTCCTGACTTACTTGATTTACCAGAACAAATTGAAGTTGTTTTACTGAAACACATCTGAAGTTGATTTTGTGTCTAAGCATTCTTTCCTTGGTTTGTATTGTCTTCATTTGAATCATATCCACAATATATGGATGATCTAGTAGAGTCCTCATCAACTCTGACATTTTCACTCTCAACCATTTTTCTCAATCTTCTGTTGTAGTATTAGTAGGCCTTGCTTTTAGTAGATTAACCTAGAAAGATTCCTTCATCGCTTCTTGCATCAAACTTTCCTATGTCACATATCTCTTGATATAACACTTGCTTCCAAAGATCTTGAAATATTTAATAGTAGGCGTATAACCAAACCATAGTTCAAAAGGAGTCTTACCAGAATTACCATTGAAATTTACCCAGTTCAAAGTGTATACAACAGTGCTTACAGCTTCACTCCAATAGATGTGAGGCACATTTCCTTCTATCATCATTGTTCTAGTAGCATCCAGAATTGTTTTGTTCTTTCTCTCTACAACTCCATTCTTTTGAGGGGTTTGGGGAGTAGATAACCGTCTTCTAATTCCATGCTCTTCACAAAAAGAATTGAACTCCTTGGAGGTGAACTCACCACCTCTGTATGACCTTAAGCATTTGATTTTTAGGCCTTTCTCATTCTTTTCCATTGCTTTGAAACTTTTGAACTTCTCTAATGCTTCACATTTTTCTCTTAAGAAAGAAACCCATATCATCCTAGAATAATCATCAATAAGCAACATAAAGTACCTTTCTCCATGAAGACTTCTAACTCTAGAGGGACCACAGATCAATATGTACCAGCTCTAGTAATCCATTTGAATGATGTTGTTTACTCTAGAAAGAGACTCTAGTTTGTTTTCCCATCTAACATTCCTTGCAAATTGTGTTAGCAGGATTCAATAGCTTAGGTAGATATCTTACTACTTGAGTGGAGCTTACTTTGACAATCTTATCAAAATTCACATGACACAACCTCCTATTCCATAACCAACTTTCATCTACTTGAGAAATTAAACAACTTTCACTAGCAGCATTCAGGTGAAAAATATTACCTTCTATCCTTTTACCTGAAGCAATTACTTTTCTTGAAATTCCAAGTATCCTACATCTTCCATCTTTGAATTGAAGATCATAACCCTTTTCCACCATCTGTCCAACACTCAACAGGTTGTGCTTCAAGCCTTCAACATAAAGCACACCATCAATGTTATTCTTACCACCAAGACAAATAGATCCTCTACCATGAATCACACCAACATTTTTATCTCCAAATCTTACAACCCCACTATCATACTTCTCTAGAATTACAAATTTTCTTTTGTCACCAATCATATGATGTGAGCATCTGCTATCAATAACCCACTCATCCTTTTCTTCAACTCGGGCTGCAAGATCTTTCTCAACCTTAGTAGATTTAGTAGCCACTGGACCATTTTCCTTGATAGCAAGGAACACCCATTCATCCTTATTTCCATTATCTTTATCAGACTCATCATCAGTCACTCCTTTAGCATAGGAACATTTCTTTTGGAATCTAGATTTGTTAGGCTTAGATCTAGGAACTCTTTTAGGACACCTTGATGCAAAATGACCTATTTTACTACAAGAAAAACATTTAATAGGCAACACTCCTTTATACTTACCTTGTCCACTGCCTTCTTTCTTCACAATTAGTGCTTCCAATTCTTCTACCTCTCTTTCTTCATCTTCATCATACTTGGATGACTTTTTGGAACACTCTCCCAGATCATATCTTTGCTTGTTTCTTCTGGATATAATAGCCTTGAATGCAGATTCAATCTTTGAAACAGATTCACCAAATTCACTCAACTCAAAGGCATCAAGTTTACCAATCAATGTATCTATTGTCATATTTTTCACTGATCTGAGTTCTTCAATAGCATAAGCCTTCTCTTTGTAGGAGGGAGGCAACAATCTGAGTATTTTAAATAAAATTTCTTCCTCTTCTAGGGTACCACTGGCACATCTAATACCCATCACTATTTCATTTACTCTTTACATAAAAGAAGTGATATTTTCATCTTCACCCATCTTCAAACTTTTATACTTTCCTTTCAAACTCTATAGCTTAGCCATCTTCACATGTACATATCCTTCATAAAGTTTCTAGCTTCATCCAAATCTCATGAGTTGTCTTCAAACCTATCAAATTTTTCATCTCTGAATCTGTCAGAGCACTCACCAAAGCTTCAATAGCCCTGATGTTATTCTCAACCTCTTTAATCTCATCAACAGTGGAAGGACCATTCTAAGGAATAACATATGGATTCACTGTAATCTTCTAGTAGGCTTCACCAATGCACCTCAAATGACACTCCATCCTGAATTTCCACAATGAATAGTTTGTTCCATCAAATCTAGGACTGTCCTTCTTGTATGATGTCATCTTGGATCACCTTGAGCTTTTAAAATTCCTCAGAGGAACCTGATCTGATACTAGTTGTTGGAAAAACAAGGACAAACAACTAAGAGGGGGGGTGGATCCGTTGTCACAAAATATTCAACTTTTTGAACTTAACTTAATCTCATATATGATGAATGAGCAATAAACCATAAACAATCAACACATCAAAAACATAGAGAACACTAATATTTTTTACATGGAAACCCTGTTAGGGGAAAAACCATGGTAGATGTTAGTCCACAATATTATACCCTATTAAAAGTATAATGAAAATAGTAATGGGAATGCACATGCATTCAGGAACACTGCCTAGAGCTCACTGCTCAAATACAAAATGGCTCACTACCCAACAATACAAAGCAAATTGGATTAAATCTGGAGGGTATGAACTGAGAAAATAGCTTCTTCACAAGACTGATTATAGTTCCAGTTAAGCACAGAAAAAATCCTTCACTCTTCACTCTCACTCTGCTCATCAATCGAATGAATAGACCAATATTCGCACGCTTGCACTATCTCTGGATTTTCTCACTTCACACACACACACAACAATCTCTACTCAAACAATCACTCTTATATATCTACATCATGGATTACATCAACTTAGTTGGCTAGAAAAATAAAACATATTTACAATGTCAGCCCAAATTTACAAATAAATTTTCAATGTGAATCATACACCATCAACTAATATAATGATGCGACCCAAAACAATATCCATGAGTTTGTCGAACATTCAAATTTTATTCTTCAAGGATCCACAACACGTTACCACCATCATGTCGGCCAGGAACATGAAAACTTGAACATGCACAAGAAAAATCTTTGACCACAAGCACACCGATCAACACAGATGTACAAAAAAGATAGAGAATGATCTAGAAGCATCCACAAGCAACAAAAACTGATAGAGAAGCATCCACAACAACTAAGATTATCAGAATTACAAAAAATTCAATTAGGAACACTGACAGAGACCACAAAAATGTTGTTAGACCACAACACAATCAAATCTTCATGCGGACCTTTGAAACTTTTGGTAGATGAACTAGATACTCTCCACAACAAATCCTTTAGTCCACAACAACTGATCTTCAACATACAAAACAAAACACCTTCTTGACCTTCACTATTCCATTGGAAACCAGCAACTCTGTAACTCTTCTTTCAACAATTTTCTCAATATCCTTGACATATATAGCCTTCAATATAATAATGCTAATAGTGTTGACATCAATGACAACCACATATCAGCAACACATCCAATACATCTGGAAATTTCCCAATAGTATCTTTAGAAAAGAGGCTAGAGAAAAGGTGGATCGCCTCCCTAGAAATTTCCAACAAGGAAGAAAGAACAGAACCCTAAGGAGAGTGAAGAAAAGAAATAATGTTACCTTGTCTTTGGGCCTTCACCGAGTTATGAAAGAAGTATTCCTATCCCCTTCCTAAAGCTAGTCAACACGAGCCTTCTATTTCAGGAAAATTTCCTCGCGAAACTCCCATTCCTCTAGCTCTTTAACTGCACTATCCTCTAACTTGCTCAAATCCACATCAAGACCCTGATCCCAAATATGCTTGGTAATATAATCCAAGTGCTCTTGTGTAGCCCCTTTCCTTTGGAACACATTTCAAAACTGATACTTATTCCAATATTTTAATTTATACTTCACATATTGAAGCCTCTTCACAAAGGAGTACATAGCCATGCCAAAAGCTAGTTGTCCTTCAATCCACCATCGAGCAACCAGGCCAAGAAGATTCTCCTCCTTGAGCCACATAAACTGAAATCTAAAAGTTTGTTTCCTAGAGCCTCCAGCTAGATGGGAAGAGAATTTAATCATCCAATGATCTGATCCCTGCCAATCTAAAATTCCAAAGCTTGACAACCACTTGTCACCAACCCAAAAACTAGAAACCAAAAACCTATCTAATCTTTCAAAAATGGCTTCATCCCCTACCCTCTTGTTATTCCAAGTAAACATGCCATTCAAAGGTTTAATATCCACCAACTAAAGTCAAGCTAGATTCTCCCTATGAAGATCAGAGGAGGGGTCTAGATGAGGAACTCCCCACCTTTTCTCCTCAAGAGATGCAGTTGCATTGAAGTCACCTGCCATAATCCATGGAAGAAAAGGATCCAATGATCTCAGAAAATTGATATGAGACCACAAAATCATCTTACCAGGTGCATCCGTCAAAGCATAAATGTTGGAAAGAAAAACTCTTTCCCCCATCTCCAAACTAATTGCAACAAGAGAAATGGAGAATCTACTAGAGGCCCACCAAACATGAGAGATTTGTCGAGGATCCTAGAAACAAGAAAGACCTCCAGAGCTCCCCTGCACACCCACACACTAACATAACCCTCTACTCCAAACCTTAGAAGCACTATGCAACATACTATCCAAAGATAACTTCATTTCTTGAAGGAAAACCAAATCCGGAGAATCAGCACAAACCAAGTCCCGAATAGCCTTTTGTCTAGGGACGCTATTCATGCCCCTCACATTCCATGATAGCACAATCATCATGAAGGGTGAGAGAAGTGAGTATCCAATGTCTTCACTACCCCAAATTCAACCAATGTTTTGTTAGCCAACTTAACTTTCTCCTAATCTTTCTTCCTACCCACTTTCTGGGACTTATTAGGAGCACTCTTTTTTAGGGGATTTTGTTGCACACATAGAATAGGGGAAGAAGTAGATGCTTTACTCTTTCCAGAGACTCCAGAACCTAGACCTCTAGCAAGCTAGCATCAATAGCAGTAGAGACCAAAGAAGTACTATCTAACACACAAGGATCCCCAAGCCCAACTTCAAGGGAGGGAACCAAAGAATCCTTCACTTCCCTAGGAGCGTCCATAGGGCCAAGAACCAAAGATGTAACTACCATAGGCTCAATATTATGAGAAATAAAATGGGTAGCATCCAAATTCATGTCAAGAGATACCCCCTCCTCGTGAACTAAGCCATCCAATGCATCAAACCTATTAAATATCCCCTCCTCATGGCAATCCCAAAAATTCCTCTTTTGACCTCAACCTTTGTTTCAAGACCTAACAGGTACAAACCCATCCTTATCCAAAGTCACCCCTTGCATGGGACCTTTTCCCTTTTTGGACCCTGGATTTGATGAATCCATTCCACTACCTGAGTTACCCACACCAGGAGCTCATAGAAACTTCCTTTGAGGATGGCCATACTCTCAGCATAAATGGCATCTAAACAATAGAGTTTCATAATCTAACGGTTCAGTCCAAGAATTAGACCCCACTGTGAGATCAATAGAGTCTGAAAAAGGATAACTCTAATCAATCTCCACACAAACATGAGCATAGGAAAATATTCTCTTATCCAAATTTTGTTGAGAGGGGCTAATCGATTTTCCTAGCGACATGGCAATGGACTGCAGTATATCTCTCCTCCAACATTCAAGTGGCAGTCAAGGAAGGCGAACCCAAATTGGGACCTTCGACAACAAATTTTCCACCAAATTAAAGCCCACATGCAATGGTTTAATGAAAAATCCAACCTAATTATAAAAGTGTAGGCCACCCTCAAAAGCCCTATTTCGATCTGAGATACATGAGAAATCCACCAAGAATAAATTATTCACAGCTAATAGGACCTCAAAATCCCCCTTCGGTTTCCATGTCCTCTAAATCCAAGGATCATGGAAAGGAAGAGAAGCCCTCATCCCCAAAAAATTATAGATTAAAACATGCTTGTTGTAATATTCTAAATCCTCTACAACTGCTTCTTTTTGAATCACCACCACTGGCCACACTTGATCCCTTTCTAGACATCCATTAATTTTTTGCACTTTAAATGCCTCGATCCTAGACAAGCCCACTCTAGGAGAAGATGGATTGTGAGCCCCATCACCCACTTTCATCATTGCATCATCCCCCGACACCTCATCCATCCCATCCTTCAGAGCCATAAGAGTCGCAACTGGAATCCTTACCAATGGATCACACTGAAATTTTTTTAAATGCTACAACATTTTTTTATTGTTCTGTATTTCATGAGTACTTTTCACACATGATGCACATCCCTCATATCCAATATTTATCGATGGATTCAATCTACCCACTACTTATTCTCACACCATTTATTCCCTCTTCCTTCACTCATAATTCTCTCATGCTTTGGGGTCTTGTTGTGTAGTTTCACACACATGCCCCACTGAAAGTAGGGACCCTCTTTCTTGCTTTAGCTTTGGGTGCCTTTGATCTTCTGATTTTTAGATTTTAATTGCTCTGAGATGTGCTTAAATGATCACCTCACTCGTACAAATGACCAACCTTAAAGTGAAATTTTGAAAATCATTGTTTTTGAGTTAACCTCAGGCTTTTCTAGATTTTCAGGAAAATTCCCCTCAAGCAGAAATCCTCGAGATCCCCTAGAAACCCGACGGAGGCTATTATTTTCATTGTTTTCAAAAATTTCAACACTTTAGGGAATTCCGTTTCCCATGGATTTTCCTAAAATTACTCACTGCTTCTAGATTCCCAAAAATTCATCATGCCTTCGGATCCCTAGGCCAATTGCAGATTGTCTTGTCACGGGCATTTATGCCTCCTATACAATTCTACAACTTGTTTTTATTGGATATAAATGGGATTTATGATGAGAATTTGTGTTATTTGCTTTGTTGTGAGACTTGAAGAGCTTGATTTTGAGTTGTTACTATTGCATTGTGTGTTCGGGGATTGTGATTGATCATTGTACTAGAGTTTTTTGGTGATCACTTGTATTTTGCTCGGACTTTAGGGTTTCTTTCTAGTTTCTACGATTTTGATTACTCTTCACTCATGGTATGTCTACAATGCCTTTGATTCTAATTGATGAGTCTGAATCTTTTCATGGTTTGTGCATATGCTTTGGGTCATGATTTTGGGTGTGAGGAAGTTTGACGTTCGAGCTAGGGTTCTTGTTCTGAATTTTTACCTTTCCTTATACTTCAAGTTACTTTTACTTCTGCTTGATTGTGATTCAATGTGGTTAGCCATTGCTCAAATTGATCATTGGTTCAATTTCTTGCTTCCCTATGTCGAGCTCTAGTTTGACCTAACAATTTCCCTAACCTTTGATGAAATCACGTTCTTGGGCGGGTCTAGATCAATAGCTTATCATTTGGTGATCGCCTTATCTTGAGGAAGGTTTTAGGGGAATTGGTAGGAGGATTAGCAGAATGAAAGGGTGAGTTTGGATCCAAGCTGTGCTTTCATGGCGATTTCTTAGGGTTTCCCTTATTGAAATACTTGCTCACATTGATTGAATCTCATCTGGATCGATTGGAAACCTAGATTCCTCATCTTGTGCTTTAAACAAATTGAGTCTAAGACTGAATCCCCAAGTTCCTAGTCGTTTGATCAATCTAGGTGAAATCCTGATGAAGTTAAATATTTTGGGTTTTTGAATATCCCATGGATTTCCATTAATTTTGGAATTCCTCAATTTGCCATCACTTCATTGTTTTCCTGAAATGTGCTTAAAACATGAAACCACATTGATTTTGTGGAATTCCACTGCCTTTGGATTTTCCTAAAATTCCATTACTCCTTCATTTTCCCGAAATGTGCTAAGCCTTGCCAATTCTGCGGATTTTCATCTCTGATGAAATTTTATGAAAGCCTATTGAAAGTGAAGGGTTGGGGGATTGCATGAATAGGTTGTTAATGATTATGCTTTATATGATTAATCTGAATGGTTTAAAGATGTTCCATACCCCCTTTCTTATGTGATTAAGTGGATTAAATGACTTATAAGTTCTTATTATGTCTCCTTTGCTAGAATCCGCCTAACCTAAATTTTCCCGAAAATCCTTTCTGGCCCAAAATCCGCGAAGGGACAAAAAACCCAAACTTTGAAATGAGTAATATTTGTGATGTTTTAGGGGATTTATTCATCATGGGACTTATTTAAAGGATGAATATGTAATTTATGATGGACTAACTTGAATTCTTATGGTGTAATGGATTTTTATTGTGGTTTCTTCTCTGGGTGCAATCTAAATCAAGCAAGGCAATTGCTAGAAGGACTAAGGGCAAGATAATGGATCCTAATGATAAGGGAGCTTCTATCTCAGAGGCAAAGAGAATCAAGTTGGACATGAAAAGCAAGATACTTGAGAGCAAGTTGGCTTCCATCTGGTCAGAGGTAGTAGATACTAATATTGGGAGATCGGATTATGAGGAGTTTAAGGTAAGAATGTTAGTAGAGAATCCCTCCTTGTTAACAAGTAGATTGGTGAACTCTAGATTGGCCCATGTGGTTGGTTTACCTCTTGCAGTGCAATGTTATGAGTTGGTGTTAGAATGTGCTAGGAATTATGATCCAAGCACACAGAGGGTAATTAGTCCACAGGGTAGGGTGCTTGCCAATTTCTCTCCAGCCTCTGTGGCTCAAACATTTGATATGCCAGACAGATCTCATGTGGTGGGTCTGGATCTTGACGTAGCCAAGAAATACTATGCAGATGATACAACTAAGGCCTTGTAGGTTATCAATTCTTGGTTGGAGAAGCCTAAGCCACACATCTCAAAGTTTCCTAAGTAGTTGTATAGAGCCAAGTTCATATCAAAATACTATGATGCAATCACTCTCCTGAGCAAAGTGATGGGTTTGAAGACTATAGGGATATTTGAAAGTTGCATGTTTTATATCATAGCAAGGATGGAGCAAAATGTAGATTATCATTGGTCAAGTATCATCAGTGCCAGGATCCATCATGAGCAATTGTGCAATGTATTGTAGACCAAGAGCTTCACAATGGCATCTTACTTGGTCTATGCCTTAGCCAGATTTCATCCATACAAGGGGTTGAGTGCAAGAGGGACTTTTGGACAAGATGTTATCTATGAGGTGTATCCCCAACTACACTTGGTTAACTCAAGCTACATGAGGGTGAATGATACATTCACCATGTACATCACCAGGTTGCTCCAAGGAGTAGAACATGTAAGGATTTCTGATGCAGCAAAGGAGTTGATACAGAAGTATGGAGCATGGTTCATCCAGTTCCCCACTTTTTCATACATTAGAATTGATGGTTGTCAGAGGGAACCATATCATACTTTTAGAGGTTACCAGGAAAATCTCAGCTTTTGATGATATTGTGAAGAAGGACATGCACAAAACAGGTTTAGGAGGTGACTTCCCATTGAGGGTGGGAGTCAATAAGGCCTACCCTTCCATGATCACAACACACTCTTCTGAGGAAGAAATGAGCACCTTAGGGTTGGCATTCCATTCCAAGAGGACCAGATTTGATATAACAGGAGAAGATCAAAAGAAGGCCAGTAGAGAATTTAGGCACAAAGATGACATTGAAGACTATTGGGCTAACTATAAAGATGAGTTTGAGGTATGAAGGAAAAGATTCTCTAGATTGCCAACTAGTATAATTAGATTGTATAGTATCAAGGCCATTCCTGACCAGCTCGATGATGATGGGGAGGTAATCCAAATTCATGATTATGATTCCATCAAAGAAAAAACCATAGCTGAGATAGACTGGTTAGAGGAAGAGAAGACTAAGTTGGAGCAAATCAATGTTAATGTGATAACATATACCAAGTTATGGCTCAGACATAAGATTTGGGAGCTAGACAATAAGGGCATGTAATACACCTACAACTTGATGGGAGACTTGGAATCCCACTCCACCTCTAAAGAAAGTGAACAAGATCCAAAAGGAAAAGGAAAGATGGACTCTCCTCTCAAAATAAAAATCAGGGGTAGCTAGGAAAAACCCGAAGAGGAAAAGAAGAGAAATCCTAGTGCCAAGAGGAGGAAGACTGCCCTGAAGGAGAGAGAATCCTCCCCAAAGGAAGAACATGAGGGAGAAGAGGAAAAATATGGTGTCACTACTCCTAAGAAGAGAAGAATAGCTAGAAATTTGAAGAAGCATAGTGAGCAACCCAAGGGACAGAGTGAGGGCACACGGCCCCAGGTGATAGAGTACAAAGGAAAGTGTATTAAAAGAGGATGCTCCTACACTTCTTCATGCTGCACAAAAAAATGACACTTCTACTCCATTAATTCAGAGCTTGAATGATGGAGAGAAAGGAAAAACAGAGGCTACTATTGAAGAAACACATCAAGATGAAGAAACAAAAGAATTCCATGTTGGAGATCTCCATACTGCAGAGGAAGAAATTGGCAACATTCTCCAGTCTTCCTTGGTATCTTATGAAGACTCACTAGTCAGGGAAGAAGAGAAATTTATGGAAGAGGAAGAGACACATGAAAGGACTCCTCCTATTCAAGTTATGACAAATACATTAAGTCAAGAGGAGAGTCAAAATCCAAAATATAATAAGGAGAAAGATGAAGAAGAAGGTGGAGGTGAGGATGTCCCTCTAGTGCATAATGTAGACATTGAGCCTTCCGTGGATCAAGCTAAGAAAGAGAAGCCAAGTGAGAAAAAATTAGATGCCCCTACCCCAAGTTGGCGCAATGAGAGGTTGAAGAGTAAGTAGGTGGTTTTGGATGATACCCCTCTGAATTGGGATGAATTTTTGGCAAACATTGGTAAAGGGAAGGCAAAGAAGAAAGCTAGGGTAATCTCCAAAATTACTAGGGATGAAGAAGACAACAGGATTATTCACATTGCCACCCCTACTACAGAGAAAAGTAAAAATGATATTATTCCCCAAGATTATACAATTCAGACTCTTAACCTAGGACCCACTGGTAAGGATTAGGAGAAGGAAGAATTCCAAGAGTCTTCACAGGCCATTTTGAGAAGGCTAGATAAAGAAACAACAGAAAAGGGGAGGTTGTAGAAGCAACTAAATGATGTGTACAAATATGTGCAGCACTTGATGAGGCCACTACAAGAAGTAGGAAGTGAAGGGGTGACTCCTAAAGGTTTGTTGCCTAAGGAGGCATTCACAGAACTTGAAAAGATGAAAGCTTCTACACAAGCCACTTATGGATGTTTGTAAGGAGTTATCCACCAAGGAGATGATATGATTAAGGACATCTTGTCCACTTGTGGTGATGCACACAGATCCTTTGAATGGCTATAGAATGTGCTGGGGCAAGACAAGACAAATACAAACTTCCTCTTGCAAAAGCTAAGAACCATCATGGACTACACAAAGGAGAAATTGGTGAATGATGGAATCCTCTCTTCTTCAAAGGTTTTAGAACCTTGGGACTAGTATGAATCATTACAAATTAGGCATAAAGTTCTTAAGAGGATACATAAGCAGGGGTAGCAGGTAGGAAGCACATTAAAGGATATTTACAACAAATGTATTCCATTCTTTGAGATCATGACTGGGAGGAAGAAGTTTGAACCGAAGCATCTAAGTTTAGAGCAATTAAGGAAGTGGTGGAATGAAGTTTATGCCCCAATTGATGATGGTCCAGTCACAACCCATCATTTAGATGATGCATCCACCTATATTGTTGTCATGGAGAAATACTAGGATCTCAAGGTGGAATGGGATAAGGTCGTCAAAGAATCTAGGGAGGAGATTAAATCCATTGATAGAAGATTCAAAGTGTTAATTACTCCACCTTT
>VDFB02058242.1:747420545-747446761 GCA_007258455.2 Sequoia sempervirens | reverse complement strand
GGAAACACCTTCAACACCACACCCATGATTGATCAATACTCACCAATAAAGCTTTGT
The DNA here is from genome assembly GCA_007258455.2 of Sequoia sempervirens. NCBI lineage: Eukaryota > Viridiplantae > Streptophyta > Pinopsida > Cupressales > Cupressaceae > Sequoia > Sequoia sempervirens. The sequence continues at coordinate 747,446,704 of VDFB02058242.1, read as the reverse complement.
TCTTTAGGAACAACAAATCATTCCCCAATATCATATTAGACCTTACTTCCTTGTAGCTTTTCAACTAGGAAAATCAACAATAAAAACTCTTTGAAGACCCAAATTAGAAAATTGACACTAGTTTTAGAATCTTTATATAGACCATTTCAAACCCTAAAGACCTTAGGGCATGACCTTCAACAAAACTATCACAATGGATCAATGTACAATGCCACAAGGAAGCCTCCTTAGACTGCTCCAAGCATGAACTAGTGTATGAAGGCACACCCAAACTCCCCTCAGTCATGAACAAGGTTCATACAACATCAACACATCTAGTTCAACCTCTTTAAGACACCTTTCTTAAAAATATTCACTTACAACTCATCAAACTCAAATTTTTGCACAAAAATTGGCTTGTCACATGAGGATGCCAAGCCTAGGGTACCCAAGAAGTCACTCCAAACTCTCTTTTGTTCTCCAAAACATTTTCAAACATAAATTACATGTTGAACTCTACCATTCCACCAAAAATCAGACCTTGACCATGAAGGAATGGCAAGTTGTAAGCATTTTTGTGATCAAACCCTAATTTTTAAGGGTTTTTGACCACTTCCAGAAGAACAATGATAACTTCCTTGATTCTTTATGGAATTGGACCAAACCACCACCAAAAGGAATCTATATCACTCCTCTATAGATCCATGTTAGCCTTGTTTCTGTACAGAGTGTACCCTATCCATACCACGCGAGTTAGTAGTAGATTTACACAAAAAACTAGAGAAAACAAAGTTTTTTTATTCAATCTCCTTTAAAACTAAACAACCAAACTTTCCTTAGCCAAGAGATGACTTCTTAAGCATTTCCAACCTCCTCCCAATGTCCCTCAACATTTTTTTGAATTAGAGGGTCATTGGATTACTGACAAACTCCATTTAAACCCAAGTTTCCTAGTTAAGACAACTTAACACTACACACCTAAAACCCAAATTCATTACAAAATAAAAAGATGTCTAAGACACCTCAAAACCTACCAAATCATCAAGGTAACTCCCCTCTATTACCTAGTTGCATCATGGCTCCTTTTTTCTTTATCAGGCCTAGATGCACCAAGTTTACAAGGTGAGGTGGAGACCTATTACAATAAAAAAAACTCATCACTAACCTTGAGATCCTATTACAAGCTATTGAAAATGGTACTTAGGACCTTATTACATCACAAAAAAAATTAAAAAACAAAAAAAAATCCAACAAAACCTCATGGAGGCATGGAGACCCCAAGGTGCTCTTGCACCAATTTGTGAATACCCTTTACATACCAGTCTTGATTTATTTTGGACCACTTCACCTTGTTCATTCAACTTATTCTAAAAGACCCACTTAGTACCAATCACATTTTTATCTTTAGGTCTGGGAACAAGTGTCCATGCATCATTCTTTTCAATCTCTGTAAGCTCTTCCTTCATAGCTTCCATCCAGTGTTCATCTTGGTAGGCTTCAGTGATATCTTTAGGTTCAATCTTGGAGATCGGGCAATATTATTCTGCAATATTTCTTCTAGTCTATACACCTTTATTCTTGTCTCCTATAATTCTACTTTCAAAATGATTTAGCTTTACATACCTTAGAACTTTGGGACTCTCTTGAGATTTTGGTTCTTCTGTTCTTTCTTCTACACTTGCACTTGTCTCTGCTTCCTGACTTACTTGATTTACCAGAACAAATTGAAGTTGTTTTACTGAAACACATCTGAAGTTGATTTTGTGTCTAAGCATTCTTTCCTTGGTTTGTATTGTCTTCATTTGAATCATATCCACAATATATGGATGATCTAGTAGAGTCCTCATCAACTCTGACATTTTCACTCTCAACCATTTTTCTCAATCTTCTGTTGTAGTATTAGTAGGCCTTGCTTTTAGTAGATTAACCTAGAAAGATTCCTTCATCGCTTCTTGCATCAAACTTTCCTATGTCACATATCTCTTGATATAACACTTGCTTCCAAAGATCTTGAAATATTTAATAGTAGGCGTATAACCAAACCATAGTTCAAAAGGAGTCTTACCAGAATTACCATTGAAATTTACCCAGTTCAAAGTGTATACAACAGTGCTTACAGCTTCACTCCAATAGATGTGAGGCACATTTCCTTCTATCATCATTGTTCTAGTAGCATCCAGAATTGTTTTGTTCTTTCTCTCTACAACTCCATTCTTTTGAGGGGTTTGGGGAGTAGATAACCGTCTTCTAATTCCATGCTCTTCACAAAAAGAATTGAACTCCTTGGAGGTGAACTCACCACCTCTGTATGACCTTAAGCATTTGATTTTTAGGCCTTTCTCATTCTTTTCCATTGCTTTGAAACTTTTGAACTTCTCTAATGCTTCACATTTTTCTCTTAAGAAAGAAACCCATATCATCCTAGAATAATCATCAATAAGCAACATAAAGTACCTTTCTCCATGAAGACTTCTAACTCTAGAGGGACCACAGATCAATATGTACCAGCTCTAGTAATCCATTTGAATGATGTTGTTTACTCTAGAAAGAGACTCTAGTTTGTTTTCCCATCTAACATTCCTTGCAAATTGTGTTAGCAGGATTCAATAGCTTAGGTAGATATCTTACTACTTGAGTGGAGCTTACTTTGACAATCTTATCAAAATTCACATGACACAACCTCCTATTCCATAACCAACTTTCATCTACTTGAGAAATTAAACAACTTTCACTAGCAGCATTCAGGTGAAAAATATTACCTTCTATCCTTTTACCTGAAGCAATTACTTTTCTTGAAATTCCAAGTATCCTACATCTTCCATCTTTGAATTGAAGATCATAACCCTTTTCCACCATCTGTCCAACACTCAACAGGTTGTGCTTCAAGCCTTCAACATAAAGCACACCATCAATGTTATTCTTACCACCAAGACAAATAGATCCTCTACCATGAATCACACCAACATTTTTATCTCCAAATCTTACAACCCCACTATCATACTTCTCTAGAATTACAAATTTTCTTTTGTCACCAATCATATGATGTGAGCATCTGCTATCAATAACCCACTCATCCTTTTCTTCAACTCGGGCTGCAAGATCTTTCTCAACCTTAGTAGATTTAGTAGCCACTGGACCATTTTCCTTGATAGCAAGGAACACCCATTCATCCTTATTTCCATTATCTTTATCAGACTCATCATCAGTCACTCCTTTAGCATAGGAACATTTCTTTTGGAATCTAGATTTGTTAGGCTTAGATCTAGGAACTCTTTTAGGACACCTTGATGCAAAATGACCTATTTTACTACAAGAAAAACATTTAATAGGCAACACTCCTTTATACTTACCTTGTCCACTGCCTTCTTTCTTCACAATTAGTGCTTCCAATTCTTCTACCTCTCTTTCTTCATCTTCATCATACTTGGATGACTTTTTGGAACACTCTCCCAGATCATATCTTTGCTTGTTTCTTCTGGATATAATAGCCTTGAATGCAGATTCAATCTTTGAAACAGATTCACCAAATTCACTCAACTCAAAGGCATCAAGTTTACCAATCAATGTATCTATTGTCATATTTTTCACTGATCTGAGTTCTTCAATAGCATAAGCCTTCTCTTTGTAGGAGGGAGGCAACAATCTGAGTATTTTAAATAAAATTTCTTCCTCTTCTAGGGTACCACTGGCACATCTAATACCCATCACTATTTCATTTACTCTTTACATAAAAGAAGTGATATTTTCATCTTCACCCATCTTCAAACTTTTATACTTTCCTTTCAAACTCTATAGCTTAGCCATCTTCACATGTACATATCCTTCATAAAGTTTCTAGCTTCATCCAAATCTCATGAGTTGTCTTCAAACCTATCAAATTTTTCATCTCTGAATCTGTCAGAGCACTCACCAAAGCTTCAATAGCCCTGATGTTATTCTCAACCTCTTTAATCTCATCAACAGTGGAAGGACCATTCTAAGGAATAACATATGGATTCACTGTAATCTTCTAGTAGGCTTCACCAATGCACCTCAAATGACACTCCATCCTGAATTTCCACAATGAATAGTTTGTTCCATCAAATCTAGGACTGTCCTTCTTGTATGATGTCATCTTGGATCACCTTGAGCTTTTAAAATTCCTCAGAGGAACCTGATCTGATACTAGTTGTTGGAAAAACAAGGACAAACAACTAAGAGGGGGGGTGGATCCGTTGTCACAAAATATTCAACTTTTTGAACTTAACTTAATCTCATATATGATGAATGAGCAATAAACCATAAACAATCAACACATCAAAAACATAGAGAACACTAATATTTTTTACATGGAAACCCTGTTAGGGGAAAAACCATGGTAGATGTTAGTCCACAATATTATACCCTATTAAAAGTATAATGAAAATAGTAATGGGAATGCACATGCATTCAGGAACACTGCCTAGAGCTCACTGCTCAAATACAAAATGGCTCACTACCCAACAATACAAAGCAAATTGGATTAAATCTGGAGGGTATGAACTGAGAAAATAGCTTCTTCACAAGACTGATTATAGTTCCAGTTAAGCACAGAAAAAATCCTTCACTCTTCACTCTCACTCTGCTCATCAATCGAATGAATAGACCAATATTCGCACGCTTGCACTATCTCTGGATTTTCTCACTTCACACACACACACAACAATCTCTACTCAAACAATCACTCTTATATATCTACATCATGGATTACATCAACTTAGTTGGCTAGAAAAATAAAACATATTTACAATGTCAGCCCAAATTTACAAATAAATTTTCAATGTGAATCATACACCATCAACTAATATAATGATGCGACCCAAAACAATATCCATGAGTTTGTCGAACATTCAAATTTTATTCTTCAAGGATCCACAACACGTTACCACCATCATGTCGGCCAGGAACATGAAAACTTGAACATGCACAAGAAAAATCTTTGACCACAAGCACACCGATCAACACAGATGTACAAAAAAGATAGAGAATGATCTAGAAGCATCCACAAGCAACAAAAACTGATAGAGAAGCATCCACAACAACTAAGATTATCAGAATTACAAAAAATTCAATTAGGAACACTGACAGAGACCACAAAAATGTTGTTAGACCACAACACAATCAAATCTTCATGCGGACCTTTGAAACTTTTGGTAGATGAACTAGATACTCTCCACAACAAATCCTTTAGTCCACAACAACTGATCTTCAACATACAAAACAAAACACCTTCTTGACCTTCACTATTCCATTGGAAACCAGCAACTCTGTAACTCTTCTTTCAACAATTTTCTCAATATCCTTGACATATATAGCCTTCAATATAATAATGCTAATAGTGTTGACATCAATGACAACCACATATCAGCAACACATCCAATACATCTGGAAATTTCCCAATAGTATCTTTAGAAAAGAGGCTAGAGAAAAGGTGGATCGCCTCCCTAGAAATTTCCAACAAGGAAGAAAGAACAGAACCCTAAGGAGAGTGAAGAAAAGAAATAATGTTACCTTGTCTTTGGGCCTTCACCGAGTTATGAAAGAAGTATTCCTATCCCCTTCCTAAAGCTAGTCAACACGAGCCTTCTATTTCAGGAAAATTTCCTCGCGAAACTCCCATTCCTCTAGCTCTTTAACTGCACTATCCTCTAACTTGCTCAAATCCACATCAAGACCCTGATCCCAAATATGCTTGGTAATATAATCCAAGTGCTCTTGTGTAGCCCCTTTCCTTTGGAACACATTTCAAAACTGATACTTATTCCAATATTTTAATTTATACTTCACATATTGAAGCCTCTTCACAAAGGAGTACATAGCCATGCCAAAAGCTAGTTGTCCTTCAATCCACCATCGAGCAACCAGGCCAAGAAGATTCTCCTCCTTGAGCCACATAAACTGAAATCTAAAAGTTTGTTTCCTAGAGCCTCCAGCTAGATGGGAAGAGAATTTAATCATCCAATGATCTGATCCCTGCCAATCTAAAATTCCAAAGCTTGACAACCACTTGTCACCAACCCAAAAACTAGAAACCAAAAACCTATCTAATCTTTCAAAAATGGCTTCATCCCCTACCCTCTTGTTATTCCAAGTAAACATGCCATTCAAAGGTTTAATATCCACCAACTAAAGTCAAGCTAGATTCTCCCTATGAAGATCAGAGGAGGGGTCTAGATGAGGAACTCCCCACCTTTTCTCCTCAAGAGATGCAGTTGCATTGAAGTCACCTGCCATAATCCATGGAAGAAAAGGATCCAATGATCTCAGAAAATTGATATGAGACCACAAAATCATCTTACCAGGTGCATCCGTCAAAGCATAAATGTTGGAAAGAAAAACTCTTTCCCCCATCTCCAAACTAATTGCAACAAGAGAAATGGAGAATCTACTAGAGGCCCACCAAACATGAGAGATTTGTCGAGGATCCTAGAAACAAGAAAGACCTCCAGAGCTCCCCTGCACACCCACACACTAACATAACCCTCTACTCCAAACCTTAGAAGCACTATGCAACATACTATCCAAAGATAACTTCATTTCTTGAAGGAAAACCAAATCCGGAGAATCAGCACAAACCAAGTCCCGAATAGCCTTTTGTCTAGGGACGCTATTCATGCCCCTCACATTCCATGATAGCACAATCATCATGAAGGGTGAGAGAAGTGAGTATCCAATGTCTTCACTACCCCAAATTCAACCAATGTTTTGTTAGCCAACTTAACTTTCTCCTAATCTTTCTTCCTACCCACTTTCTGGGACTTATTAGGAGCACTCTTTTTTAGGGGATTTTGTTGCACACATAGAATAGGGGAAGAAGTAGATGCTTTACTCTTTCCAGAGACTCCAGAACCTAGACCTCTAGCAAGCTAGCATCAATAGCAGTAGAGACCAAAGAAGTACTATCTAACACACAAGGATCCCCAAGCCCAACTTCAAGGGAGGGAACCAAAGAATCCTTCACTTCCCTAGGAGCGTCCATAGGGCCAAGAACCAAAGATGTAACTACCATAGGCTCAATATTATGAGAAATAAAATGGGTAGCATCCAAATTCATGTCAAGAGATACCCCCTCCTCGTGAACTAAGCCATCCAATGCATCAAACCTATTAAATATCCCCTCCTCATGGCAATCCCAAAAATTCCTCTTTTGACCTCAACCTTTGTTTCAAGACCTAACAGGTACAAACCCATCCTTATCCAAAGTCACCCCTTGCATGGGACCTTTTCCCTTTTTGGACCCTGGATTTGATGAATCCATTCCACTACCTGAGTTACCCACACCAGGAGCTCATAGAAACTTCCTTTGAGGATGGCCATACTCTCAGCATAAATGGCATCTAAACAATAGAGTTTCATAATCTAACGGTTCAGTCCAAGAATTAGACCCCACTGTGAGATCAATAGAGTCTGAAAAAGGATAACTCTAATCAATCTCCACACAAACATGAGCATAGGAAAATATTCTCTTATCCAAATTTTGTTGAGAGGGGCTAATCGATTTTCCTAGCGACATGGCAATGGACTGCAGTATATCTCTCCTCCAACATTCAAGTGGCAGTCAAGGAAGGCGAACCCAAATTGGGACCTTCGACAACAAATTTTCCACCAAATTAAAGCCCACATGCAATGGTTTAATGAAAAATCCAACCTAATTATAAAAGTGTAGGCCACCCTCAAAAGCCCTATTTCGATCTGAGATACATGAGAAATCCACCAAGAATAAATTATTCACAGCTAATAGGACCTCAAAATCCCCCTTCGGTTTCCATGTCCTCTAAATCCAAGGATCATGGAAAGGAAGAGAAGCCCTCATCCCCAAAAAATTATAGATTAAAACATGCTTGTTGTAATATTCTAAATCCTCTACAACTGCTTCTTTTTGAATCACCACCACTGGCCACACTTGATCCCTTTCTAGACATCCATTAATTTTTTGCACTTTAAATGCCTCGATCCTAGACAAGCCCACTCTAGGAGAAGATGGATTGTGAGCCCCATCACCCACTTTCATCATTGCATCATCCCCCGACACCTCATCCATCCCATCCTTCAGAGCCATAAGAGTCGCAACTGGAATCCTTACCAATGGATCACACTGAAATTTTTTTAAATGCTACAACATTTTTTTATTGTTCTGTATTTCATGAGTACTTTTCACACATGATGCACATCCCTCATATCCAATATTTATCGATGGATTCAATCTACCCACTACTTATTCTCACACCATTTATTCCCTCTTCCTTCACTCATAATTCTCTCATGCTTTGGGGTCTTGTTGTGTAGTTTCACACACATGCCCCACTGAAAGTAGGGACCCTCTTTCTTGCTTTAGCTTTGGGTGCCTTTGATCTTCTGATTTTTAGATTTTAATTGCTCTGAGATGTGCTTAAATGATCACCTCACTCGTACAAATGACCAACCTTAAAGTGAAATTTTGAAAATCATTGTTTTTGAGTTAACCTCAGGCTTTTCTAGATTTTCAGGAAAATTCCCCTCAAGCAGAAATCCTCGAGATCCCCTAGAAACCCGACGGAGGCTATTATTTTCATTGTTTTCAAAAATTTCAACACTTTAGGGAATTCCGTTTCCCATGGATTTTCCTAAAATTACTCACTGCTTCTAGATTCCCAAAAATTCATCATGCCTTCGGATCCCTAGGCCAATTGCAGATTGTCTTGTCACGGGCATTTATGCCTCCTATACAATTCTACAACTTGTTTTTATTGGATATAAATGGGATTTATGATGAGAATTTGTGTTATTTGCTTTGTTGTGAGACTTGAAGAGCTTGATTTTGAGTTGTTACTATTGCATTGTGTGTTCGGGGATTGTGATTGATCATTGTACTAGAGTTTTTTGGTGATCACTTGTATTTTGCTCGGACTTTAGGGTTTCTTTCTAGTTTCTACGATTTTGATTACTCTTCACTCATGGTATGTCTACAATGCCTTTGATTCTAATTGATGAGTCTGAATCTTTTCATGGTTTGTGCATATGCTTTGGGTCATGATTTTGGGTGTGAGGAAGTTTGACGTTCGAGCTAGGGTTCTTGTTCTGAATTTTTACCTTTCCTTATACTTCAAGTTACTTTTACTTCTGCTTGATTGTGATTCAATGTGGTTAGCCATTGCTCAAATTGATCATTGGTTCAATTTCTTGCTTCCCTATGTCGAGCTCTAGTTTGACCTAACAATTTCCCTAACCTTTGATGAAATCACGTTCTTGGGCGGGTCTAGATCAATAGCTTATCATTTGGTGATCGCCTTATCTTGAGGAAGGTTTTAGGGGAATTGGTAGGAGGATTAGCAGAATGAAAGGGTGAGTTTGGATCCAAGCTGTGCTTTCATGGCGATTTCTTAGGGTTTCCCTTATTGAAATACTTGCTCACATTGATTGAATCTCATCTGGATCGATTGGAAACCTAGATTCCTCATCTTGTGCTTTAAACAAATTGAGTCTAAGACTGAATCCCCAAGTTCCTAGTCGTTTGATCAATCTAGGTGAAATCCTGATGAAGTTAAATATTTTGGGTTTTTGAATATCCCATGGATTTCCATTAATTTTGGAATTCCTCAATTTGCCATCACTTCATTGTTTTCCTGAAATGTGCTTAAAACATGAAACCACATTGATTTTGTGGAATTCCACTGCCTTTGGATTTTCCTAAAATTCCATTACTCCTTCATTTTCCCGAAATGTGCTAAGCCTTGCCAATTCTGCGGATTTTCATCTCTGATGAAATTTTATGAAAGCCTATTGAAAGTGAAGGGTTGGGGGATTGCATGAATAGGTTGTTAATGATTATGCTTTATATGATTAATCTGAATGGTTTAAAGATGTTCCATACCCCCTTTCTTATGTGATTAAGTGGATTAAATGACTTATAAGTTCTTATTATGTCTCCTTTGCTAGAATCCGCCTAACCTAAATTTTCCCGAAAATCCTTTCTGGCCCAAAATCCGCGAAGGGACAAAAAACCCAAACTTTGAAATGAGTAATATTTGTGATGTTTTAGGGGATTTATTCATCATGGGACTTATTTAAAGGATGAATATGTAATTTATGATGGACTAACTTGAATTCTTATGGTGTAATGGATTTTTATTGTGGTTTCTTCTCTGGGTGCAATCTAAATCAAGCAAGGCAATTGCTAGAAGGACTAAGGGCAAGATAATGGATCCTAATGATAAGGGAGCTTCTATCTCAGAGGCAAAGAGAATCAAGTTGGACATGAAAAGCAAGATACTTGAGAGCAAGTTGGCTTCCATCTGGTCAGAGGTAGTAGATACTAATATTGGGAGATCGGATTATGAGGAGTTTAAGGTAAGAATGTTAGTAGAGAATCCCTCCTTGTTAACAAGTAGATTGGTGAACTCTAGATTGGCCCATGTGGTTGGTTTACCTCTTGCAGTGCAATGTTATGAGTTGGTGTTAGAATGTGCTAGGAATTATGATCCAAGCACACAGAGGGTAATTAGTCCACAGGGTAGGGTGCTTGCCAATTTCTCTCCAGCCTCTGTGGCTCAAACATTTGATATGCCAGACAGATCTCATGTGGTGGGTCTGGATCTTGACGTAGCCAAGAAATACTATGCAGATGATACAACTAAGGCCTTGTAGGTTATCAATTCTTGGTTGGAGAAGCCTAAGCCACACATCTCAAAGTTTCCTAAGTAGTTGTATAGAGCCAAGTTCATATCAAAATACTATGATGCAATCACTCTCCTGAGCAAAGTGATGGGTTTGAAGACTATAGGGATATTTGAAAGTTGCATGTTTTATATCATAGCAAGGATGGAGCAAAATGTAGATTATCATTGGTCAAGTATCATCAGTGCCAGGATCCATCATGAGCAATTGTGCAATGTATTGTAGACCAAGAGCTTCACAATGGCATCTTACTTGGTCTATGCCTTAGCCAGATTTCATCCATACAAGGGGTTGAGTGCAAGAGGGACTTTTGGACAAGATGTTATCTATGAGGTGTATCCCCAACTACACTTGGTTAACTCAAGCTACATGAGGGTGAATGATACATTCACCATGTACATCACCAGGTTGCTCCAAGGAGTAGAACATGTAAGGATTTCTGATGCAGCAAAGGAGTTGATACAGAAGTATGGAGCATGGTTCATCCAGTTCCCCACTTTTTCATACATTAGAATTGATGGTTGTCAGAGGGAACCATATCATACTTTTAGAGGTTACCAGGAAAATCTCAGCTTTTGATGATATTGTGAAGAAGGACATGCACAAAACAGGTTTAGGAGGTGACTTCCCATTGAGGGTGGGAGTCAATAAGGCCTACCCTTCCATGATCACAACACACTCTTCTGAGGAAGAAATGAGCACCTTAGGGTTGGCATTCCATTCCAAGAGGACCAGATTTGATATAACAGGAGAAGATCAAAAGAAGGCCAGTAGAGAATTTAGGCACAAAGATGACATTGAAGACTATTGGGCTAACTATAAAGATGAGTTTGAGGTATGAAGGAAAAGATTCTCTAGATTGCCAACTAGTATAATTAGATTGTATAGTATCAAGGCCATTCCTGACCAGCTCGATGATGATGGGGAGGTAATCCAAATTCATGATTATGATTCCATCAAAGAAAAAACCATAGCTGAGATAGACTGGTTAGAGGAAGAGAAGACTAAGTTGGAGCAAATCAATGTTAATGTGATAACATATACCAAGTTATGGCTCAGACATAAGATTTGGGAGCTAGACAATAAGGGCATGTAATACACCTACAACTTGATGGGAGACTTGGAATCCCACTCCACCTCTAAAGAAAGTGAACAAGATCCAAAAGGAAAAGGAAAGATGGACTCTCCTCTCAAAATAAAAATCAGGGGTAGCTAGGAAAAACCCGAAGAGGAAAAGAAGAGAAATCCTAGTGCCAAGAGGAGGAAGACTGCCCTGAAGGAGAGAGAATCCTCCCCAAAGGAAGAACATGAGGGAGAAGAGGAAAAATATGGTGTCACTACTCCTAAGAAGAGAAGAATAGCTAGAAATTTGAAGAAGCATAGTGAGCAACCCAAGGGACAGAGTGAGGGCACACGGCCCCAGGTGATAGAGTACAAAGGAAAGTGTATTAAAAGAGGATGCTCCTACACTTCTTCATGCTGCACAAAAAAATGACACTTCTACTCCATTAATTCAGAGCTTGAATGATGGAGAGAAAGGAAAAACAGAGGCTACTATTGAAGAAACACATCAAGATGAAGAAACAAAAGAATTCCATGTTGGAGATCTCCATACTGCAGAGGAAGAAATTGGCAACATTCTCCAGTCTTCCTTGGTATCTTATGAAGACTCACTAGTCAGGGAAGAAGAGAAATTTATGGAAGAGGAAGAGACACATGAAAGGACTCCTCCTATTCAAGTTATGACAAATACATTAAGTCAAGAGGAGAGTCAAAATCCAAAATATAATAAGGAGAAAGATGAAGAAGAAGGTGGAGGTGAGGATGTCCCTCTAGTGCATAATGTAGACATTGAGCCTTCCGTGGATCAAGCTAAGAAAGAGAAGCCAAGTGAGAAAAAATTAGATGCCCCTACCCCAAGTTGGCGCAATGAGAGGTTGAAGAGTAAGTAGGTGGTTTTGGATGATACCCCTCTGAATTGGGATGAATTTTTGGCAAACATTGGTAAAGGGAAGGCAAAGAAGAAAGCTAGGGTAATCTCCAAAATTACTAGGGATGAAGAAGACAACAGGATTATTCACATTGCCACCCCTACTACAGAGAAAAGTAAAAATGATATTATTCCCCAAGATTATACAATTCAGACTCTTAACCTAGGACCCACTGGTAAGGATTAGGAGAAGGAAGAATTCCAAGAGTCTTCACAGGCCATTTTGAGAAGGCTAGATAAAGAAACAACAGAAAAGGGGAGGTTGTAGAAGCAACTAAATGATGTGTACAAATATGTGCAGCACTTGATGAGGCCACTACAAGAAGTAGGAAGTGAAGGGGTGACTCCTAAAGGTTTGTTGCCTAAGGAGGCATTCACAGAACTTGAAAAGATGAAAGCTTCTACACAAGCCACTTATGGATGTTTGTAAGGAGTTATCCACCAAGGAGATGATATGATTAAGGACATCTTGTCCACTTGTGGTGATGCACACAGATCCTTTGAATGGCTATAGAATGTGCTGGGGCAAGACAAGACAAATACAAACTTCCTCTTGCAAAAGCTAAGAACCATCATGGACTACACAAAGGAGAAATTGGTGAATGATGGAATCCTCTCTTCTTCAAAGGTTTTAGAACCTTGGGACTAGTATGAATCATTACAAATTAGGCATAAAGTTCTTAAGAGGATACATAAGCAGGGGTAGCAGGTAGGAAGCACATTAAAGGATATTTACAACAAATGTATTCCATTCTTTGAGATCATGACTGGGAGGAAGAAGTTTGAACCGAAGCATCTAAGTTTAGAGCAATTAAGGAAGTGGTGGAATGAAGTTTATGCCCCAATTGATGATGGTCCAGTCACAACCCATCATTTAGATGATGCATCCACCTATATTGTTGTCATGGAGAAATACTAGGATCTCAAGGTGGAATGGGATAAGGTCGTCAAAGAATCTAGGGAGGAGATTAAATCCATTGATAGAAGATTCAAAGTGTTAATTACTCCACCTTTGGCTGACCTAGAGATAATTTTCCTTATGGTGCATGATAAAATAGATGAAGATAAAGACAAGGGAGCAGCCAATGAATGATGCCTCAAAATTTGTGCTTCCCAATATTTCCTCTCCATCCTTCACATGCATTGGAATGAGCTGCATTGGAGAACCCAAGCTGACCTGGATGAGTTCAATCATTTAATGCTTTTTGTTTTATTTCATTTGAACTTTCTAGGCTGACTTGTTTTGTGGCTGACCTTCTTGCAACCCTAATTGGGTCGACATGTTATGAACTCTATAAATATGGCATTCTTCCTCATTTGTAAGGGCTAGATGATTAGACTTTGAAAGAAAGCTAAGTGATAGAGCAGAGCTAGTATTAGAAGTTAGTATTATTCTGAAGCAACTGTTGTAATACAGAACATTGGAATTGTTGTTGTTATTGGATGATTCAATACAACTGAAGACATTGTGCTATTGGTGAATTCTCTTGGGTTGACTTATCTTGCATGATTCTTGTTGTTCTATCTTTTGAAATTGCTTGAGAAATAGTGGATATATGCTAGATTTAGAATTAGATTTGATTCAATGGTGTTTATGGTTTAATGCTTGAAGTGTTGTAGCAATCAATAGTCCATACTTTTTGCAACTGGCTAATTGTGAGTTGTTTTGTAAAGTTAGCCTGGACCTTATATTCATTTTGCTTGGTTCAATTGTGAATGTTTGTTCATTTCAACTACAACCAGGTTGTTTTGGATGAATGTTCATGATCTGAAAATCTTCAATACCCTAGAAGATTGCACTATTTCTGTAAGATTGCAAATTTATCTGGGTTAAGTAGGAATTAGTTTTTTGGGGATTGGTCCATTTCAAGTATTTCATCATTTGAATTTTTGATCTTAGGAGTAGTTTTAATTTTAGGAATCTCTCTCTTAAACCCTCATCTTTTTCTTTTTCTTTATTATCCGAGTTAGATTTAGGATTTGAAGTATCACCATATTGCAAAATTGGATAAGTTTAAAGATTCAGTATCTGTTTGTAAGACCCCTTGTGATTACCAACATTTTCACATATTATTTGAGTTGTTTATACATTGTCAAGACTTGGCATTAGAGACCTTGGGGTTATCTCTTAAGGCTTGTTGATAGAGATTTACCTTTCAGGAGAGATAGGATACTGGTATCTTGTCTAAGTTGTTGCTGTGCAAAAAACACCATCAATAGGTCTCATTATTAGGAGTTCTAGATTATTTTTAAAAAAATGGTGCTACATTTATTCCATGGCACTAATTTATTTCTCTGATTTACTCTAGGGTTCCTGGGTGCTCTTATTTTTGCCATTTTGTATCTATGGCTCCTTTCTCTTCTTCTCGACACCCATATTTTGATTTCTTCTTCTGCAAGGATGGCGAATTTTAGAATTATTTTTCATGTTCCCAAATGGAATGCCATTAAAATAGGTATGTATGTTTCAAATAAACTCAATAATAAATTCGAGTTTAATTGATCTTGTGGAAGAATCAATATGTGTTGTTATTTGTGATGATCTACTCATATGTCTTTCATTGAGATGGCCTCTTGATTCCGTTGGGAATTGGTTAGATGTTGTGGATGTGTTGTTGATATGTGGTTGTCATTGATGTCAACACTATTAGCATTATTGCATTGAAGGTTGTATATGTCGAGGATATTGAGAAAATTGTTGAAGGAAGAGTTATAGAGTTGTTGGTTTCCATTGGAACAAAAAATTCAAGAAGGTGTTTTGTGTTGTACATAGAAGATCAACTATTGTGGACTAAATGGTTTATTGTTGAGAGTATCTAGTTCATATACCTAAAGTTTCAAAGGTCTACGTTGAGGTTTGTTTGTGTTGTGGTTTGATAGTAGTTCTATGGTATCTGTTAGTGTTCCTGAGTAAAGCTTGTGTAATTCTAGTATTCTCAGTTGTTGTGGATGCATCCAAATCATTCTCTATCATTGTTGTGCATCCGTGTTGATCTGTGTGCTCGTGATCAAAGATTTCTTTTGTGCATGTTTGGTTTTTCATGTTCCTGGCCGACATGATGGTGGTAACGTGTTGCGGATCCTTGAAGAATAAAATTTGAATGTTTGGCATGCTCATGAATATTTTTTTGGGTCACATCATTGTTATAGCTGACGATGTTTGATGCACATTGAAAATTTAATTGTTAAATTGGGCCGACATTGTAAATATGTTTTATATTTTTTTGGTCGACTAAGTTGTTGATATAATCTATGTTGTGGATATATAAGAGTGATTGTTTGAGCGAAGTGTAGTATGCTCTATGTGCTCTTGTGTATGTATGTGAATCTCATTCGAAGGAAGAGAAGAGTGAGGAAGAGATTGAGTGAAGTGTAAAGAAGGTTTTATGTGCTTAACTGGAATTGTAATCAAGCTTGTGAAGAAGCTATTTTCTTAGTTCATACCCTCCAGATTTAATCCAATTTTCTTTGTATTGTTGGGCAATGAGCCCCTTTTGTATTTGAGTAGTGAGCTCTAGGAAGTGAGCCTGAATGCATGTGCATTACTATTATTATTTTCATTATACTTTTAATAGGGTATAATATTGTGGACTAACATCCACTGTGGTTTTTCCCCTAACAGGTCTTCCACATAAAAATCTTGGTCTTCTATGTGTTTCTGATGTGTTGATTGTTTATGGTTTATTGCTCATTCATTAGATCTGAGATTAAGTTAATTAAAGTTTGAAAAAGTTAAATATTTTGTGACAACTGATTCACCCCACCCTCTCAGTTGTCTATCCTTGTTTTTCCAACAGATTCCTCTCATACATAATGGACATTTTGCAATGTCAATCTCTTTTACATCTGGTTTGCTAAAAATATATTAATGAATGTATTTTTAATGATTCTCAACTACAAGCAATTTCTAATTGTGTTACAAATCAAATGCATTTACAATGGCATGACTATAATCCTAATAAATTATTTTCTACTAGAATATATAATACTATCAATTAATATGGAGATCAAATGGATTAGAATTTCCTTCTAAACATCAAATCTCAGTTTATAGCTCTCTGGGTTCTTCTCAACAAGTGTATTCATATTCCTGTAAAAAATCCACAAGTTTTGATAACCATAAATATTTTCTTTGATGAAGACCTTAACTTATAATACATCAACTCTCCCTCCAAAAACTCTTAATGCAAAAATGTTGGCTCTTTTGTATGGCCTCACTTCTCAATCTAGTAGTTGTTTGGTTTGTTTCCGTCTTCTCCTATGTTGGATTAGTATCTTCTTTTTGAAAATTTGTAAGCTCTGTTTACCTAAAAACTAAGCCTAAATATATGCAGCCCCAATGCCTATGTATGTCCACTAAAGAGGCTAGGTACATGGTATTTAATCATGCCCATAAGGAATTTAGTTGGCCTAAGATATTATATTGAGATGTAGAGCTAATTGAAGGAGCTATTATAGTTTTAAGTGACAATTAGAGTGACATATGTCTGGAAAAGAACCTAATATTTAATGTGATGATGAAGCTATGTGTTTCTACTTAAAACAAAGTCATAAGGAGATGTCAATTTGCATAGTGCTTTTTCCTTTATGAACAAAATAGTTATCTTTCATTAGGGAAGTTTTAGAAATCTTATGACTCATTATACACATAGTTCTTGTTTGCAATTTGTACAATTTAATTTCATTCAGGCAATGGAAAACTCTCATGAACCCACAAATATTATTGAAATCTCAAGTAGTGAGAGTTACCCAATTCTCTCTACCAATTCATCTCCATAGATGAATTGGAATGGCATTCCTACAGGACCCATACAAGATTTTGCAAGTAACATTATAGTTACTTGCATAGACTTGATACAAGAAGCAAAGAGCACTGTTGCAAATGTTGAAAGTGTGAAGGGGTACAACATTCAATTGATGGAAATAGCATTACATGAATTCCATTCAACTTGCAAAAATTTGACTTCCTTCTACACTTTCCTTCATGAATTAAATGTCAGTGAGTAATATTCACAAGGTGGTTCTGTCTACATTAAAGTGGTGTTTCAGAACTACTTAAGTGATGTTTAGTATACTTTTTCTCTGTAAATATGTATATAAAATGTGATGTACAAAATGTAACTACGCCTTGTAACAACTTATGCACATTTGGTTGTATTTTGCATTCGTACAAGAAATGTAAGCTCCTCAATACTACAAACAAGCAAGTTTTCCTTGCATCAAATGTACATTTTCATTACTACTAAAATACCGTGTAATACAATTTTGTTTTTAACACAATAATTTTAACCTTATATGTGAACTCTTCTCCTCTAGGTAGGACAATTCTGGCTCTTTCTACTTTTCCAACATTCTGCAACTATAAGAAACTAATAATTATACAGAAAGCATGCTACAATTGTGTATGTTACGAAGTTGTTCCTATCATATGACAATATTTTCTTTGCAAACTAATAGACACCCATATCACTAGTTTCTTCAACTCCTATGACACTTATTAAGAGATATTCAACCTTGGATGAGAAAAAAATAGAATAGAATTCTATATATCAGGCCTCTTGATTAATGTTTTAGATCTAAACACTCTACAATTGATTACTACTTCACTTTGGCGTCTATTTGAAAAGGGATGGGATGAGTGAAGAGAAGAAGCTTTATGTTGTTATGTTGACTTTAAGACAACCTTCAAACATTAATACAATGTGGGGGATACCGCACAATTATTTTTGACACCGACATCACTTTTGAAGCATGTGAACTTCTGCTCTATACTCATTTGGCACACTAAGTTCCTCATGCTATTCCAAAGTATGCTTCTAGGCATGGTTTGAAGAACTGTAGTGTAAAATATATACAATCTTGTTTCAATTATATACAAATTGTTTGTAATATACATTTGGAGATTGGAAATTGAATGTTAGATTTGTAACAAGTTTAATTGTGATTTGCAAATTTTAAAAGATGTATGACATATACAATCAATGTTTGCTCAAATGTAGTTATAGAGACCAATTAGTTTATTTTAGACTTTTGTTACTTAAATATTCTTTTTGTTTTAATTGGCCTTGTTTTCTAGCTGATGAATGCAGTGGGTATTTTGTTCCATTTATTTGTTGGATTTGATGCTCTTCTAAGACATATATTAAGGAAATACATGACAACAATAACAAAGGTGCTTTTTCCGTGAGCTCCAATTGTTGGTTGTCTAAATGAGTTGGAAAACTATGCTTGCCTCTTTTTAACCTATAAGCTAGCACACAAGATGCAAAATATAAATCCTAGCTACCCACAAATGCTCAATAAAGAGAAGATCGTCAAATTAACTTTATTTGCACCATTTTGTGATATGCAATCATGCATGGGGCCCAATAGACAGACATTTCCGTGGGGTAGAGTGTAGACAATGGACTCGTGGAGCGTAGCCTTCCAAGCTTTTAAACCTATACCTAACCCTACTATACAAAGATCGTCACAAATGTAGATTTTTACTTTTGAAGTCTCTTGTTTGTCTTTATTTTCTCTCTCCTTCATCACTTTTCTCTTCCTTCTCTTTTCATTTTTCTCTTCTTTGTCTCTCTTTTCTCTCTCATCTACCTTCTTTTCCTTCTTTTCTCTTTCTCTTGTCTTTATTTTCTCTCTTAATTTTCTCTCTTTTCTCTCTCCTTTGTCTTATTTTCCTTCTTTCTCTTCTTTGTCTTTATTTTCTCCCTCCTCCCCTCGGTCACTTTTCTCTTCTTTGTCTTTATTTTCTCTCCACTTCATCTCTTTTCTCTCTCCTTTGTCACTTTTCCATTATTTTTCTTTATTTTCTCTCTTTTCTCTTCTTTGTCTCTCCTCTGTCACTTTTCTCTTCCTTCTTCATTTTTCTCTTCTTTGTCTCTCTTTTGTCTCTCCTTTGTCTTCTTTTCCTTCTTTCTCTTCTTTGTCTTTATTTTCTCCCTCCTCCCCTTGGTCATTCTTGGTCTCTCCTCCCTCTCTTTTCTCTCTCCTTTGTCTTCTTTTCCTTCTTTCTCTTCTTTGTCTTTATTTTCTCCCTCCTCCCCTGGGTCACTTTTCTCTTTATTTTCTCTCCACTTCATCTCTTTTCTCTCTCCTTTGTCACTTTTCCCTTATTTATCTTTATTTTCTCTCTTTTCTCTTCTTTGTCTCTCATCTGTCACTTTTCTCTTCCTTCTCTTTTCATTTTTCTCTTCTTTGTCTCTCTTTTCTCTCTCCTCTATCTTATTTTCCTTCTTTTCTCTTTTCGGTCTTTATTTTCTATCTCCTTAGTCTTCTTTCCTTGTCTTCTTTCTCTTTTTTTCTCTCCTCCATCACTTATCTTTATTTTCTCTCTCCTAAAATCTCAGGTCCTAAAATTTTGGCTTTTGTGTTTTTCTTTCACTAACGTGTTGACCTCCAATAGGAGGGTTACACCTCTTGGCGTAGTTAAATTTTGACTAAAAAAAATATAATTATATTATTAAAAACAATATTAATATTAATTTAGAATATTTTAAAATTTATTAATGTAATTACATAATGCAAATAATTTAATATTTGATAATTATATACTCAAAATAAAGTAATAAATGACTAAAATCAAATTTTAAATTAAATCCATGTTACAATAAAAACATATACAATATTAAACCATAGTACATTTAATTCTATTAAATTTATAAATATATAATTTTTCCAATAGTTTATTTTATAATTTTTTCTTACATTAATTATAGATTTCACAATTAACTATATTCTACAATTAATTCTATATTTTAAATTATATTTTCTTTAAATTTTATATTTATTGTATTCTATATTTTTTATTGAGGTATGTATTGTAGATTTAGATTTTATTGAGGTATGTATTTTATATTCTATAATGTATTTTTCAATTTCTATTTTACATAAAAAAATTGTATGTCAATTATTTGTTTAAAAATTTTATGTCCATTTTCTTTTAAAAAATCAATATTTTTTTTTATATTTAACTCTTAAATTTTAAATATTACATTTTATATTTACTTTAACATTTTAAATTGGATTTATTTTTTAAATCATATATATATAATTCAATTTATTTTTTATATTTTATCTTTCATATTTTAAATGAATAAAAAAATTGTAAAATATATAATCTAGAATAAATTAAAATTAAAATTTTATATTATAAATTTCATATGAATTAAAAAATTTAAACCAAATCAAAATAATTTCAAAAATAAACAAAAATTTGTAATCCTAGCATGCTTTATAAATTTCTTACCTATCTGTGATATACAAACTAACTTTATTCGTGATATGCATCATGCATGGGGCCGATAGACAGACGTTGTCATGGGATAGAGTGTAGAGAGTGGAGCCATGGAGCGTAGCCTTCCAAGCTTTTAAACCTATACCTAGCCCTACTGTACATAGATCATTGCAAATGTAGATTTTTACCTTTGAACACTTTTCCACCAACACGCGGGAAAATAACAAAAGGATCTGTTTAAAGCAACCTTGTATAACTAATTACAGCTACGTAATTTGGATAGAAATAAAGGTGAGAAAAAGAAAAATCCAGGTACTCAGAGTATGATGCCCAAAGCTTACTTCTTATGGTGAATTTCACATATTTTAGGCTTCTTTTTCAGACTAAGGTTTGCTTCATCAACCTTTCAAGTAATGGGACGGGCCCCTTCTAGGATTCTATTTCAGTTTTATATTATACGATTTATGCATGTTCTGTTGACTACTGCTTCACTCTAACGTCTATTTGAAAAGGGATGGGATGAGTAAAGGGAAGAAGCTTTATGCTGTTCTGTTGACTTTAAGACAACCTTCAAATAGTTTTCATTTTAATGTCAGTGAAGAAGTGTACATTTTTGTTCAACATTCAAGATTTGAAAATGTAATTTGCTATTTAACTACCCATTCATTGGAAAAAATAAAATTGGAAAATGTTAATTTACATTTTCAAATTTTCTTTATTTTCATTCATATTTTAAAGTATTTATGTGTACTTTGTATATAATTTCATGTGATTTTTGATATGTTTATGTGTATTGCACATACTTAAAGGTGCAATAAGAGAGGTTCATTATTATATAAGGCTATAAAACAATTGAGTTTTTTGAAGTGGTTGAAAAAGTGTATGTTGTGGATCAATAAAATAGATTAAGATTTTAAAATATAGTTGGGAAAAGTTATAACTTTTAAGTAACTGTGGAGAAGCACAATTTATATGGAGAGAACTAATTCATTGATATATGTTGACATAAGAATCATTATTGTCTATTGCATGTACATATAAATATTTTTAACTATGAATATTATGCCCAGGTGCTTAATATGCATAGTATCCTAACTAGCATATGAAATCATCAAAGCATGCAATTTCATCACACAATGCATGCGTATACTCATTAATCGATTCATTGCAACATCTCCTTCTTTGATGCTATTTACATGCCAACTAGTTGTACGAATCACCTTCCATAACTTGATAATTTGAGATGAAACATAATTTGCAATAGCTTCTACGTTCATTTCTCAAACATCAAGTGAATCAATTGAATCATTAGATCCAGTTGAGGTATTCGATGCAGGAATCAAAGAAGTATAATCTTAGCATTGCTTGTGAAGTCTATAATAGTAAGTGGTGTGTACTCTTCAGAATTATTAGTTAACAATAAAACAATTTTTTTAATTTATTTTAGAAACTTAACAATTATTTCTCCTTAAGATATTTGCCACATAATAAAAGATAAGATATATATGATTTAAATGTTTGATTTTTGTTTTAAATTTTAAAAATTATTTAAATATTTGATTTTTGATTTTGAATTTGGAAATTATTTAAATTTTTTATTTAGCTTGATTATAAATCAAGCATTTTAGATAAGATATATATATGATTTAAATCTTTGATTTTTGTTTTAGATTTTAAAAATTATTTAAATATTTGATTTTTGGTTTTGAATTTATAAATTATTTAAATCTTTTATTTAGCTTTATTAAAAATAAAGCATATTTTTAATTGATTTTAGAAACTAAAAAAATATGTCTACTTGAAATATTATAATTAAAATATTATTAATTATATTAGATTATTAATAATTTATATCTTATCTTTATTTTATTTTATTTTTAGAAAAAAAAATTAACAAATTTTCATTTTTTAATGTTTCTAAAATTTTGGCTACTTAAAATCATTAAAATATTAATGGTATAATATTTTATTAGATATATATAATTGAAATCTTATCTTAAGATATAATAATAATCTATAATACAATATAATAAGATATCTTTATTTGATTATTATAGAAAAAATTTATAAAATTTTCATAAAATGTAAGAAATTTACATTTTTCTAATTTTCCTAAAATCTCAAGTCCTAATATTCCGGCTTTGTTTTTTTCTTTCAAGGATGTGCTGACCTCAGGCTGTGCTGCCATTGTAGGGTTATCCCTGTCAACATAATTAAATTTTGACTAAAAAAATATAATTATATTATTAAAACAATATTAATATTAATTTAGAATAATCAGTTTATGTATTTTTACAATTTATGTAATTATATAATGTAAATAAATTAATATTTGATAATTATATACTCAAATTATAGTAATAAATGACTAAAATCAATTTTTAAATTAAATCCATATTACAATAAAAACATATACAATATTAAACCATATTACATTTAATTCTATTAAATTTATAAATATATAGTTTTTCCAATAGTCAATTTTATAATTTTTTCTTCCATTAATTATAGATTTTACAATTAACTATATTGTACAATTAATTCTATATTTTAAATTATATTTTCTTTAAATTTTATATTTATTGTATTCTATATTTTTTATTGAGTATATATTGTAGATTTAGATATTATTGAGGTATGCATTTTATATTCTATAATGTATTTTTCAATTTCTATTTTACATAAAAAAAAATTGCATGTCAATTATTTCTTTAAAAAAATTATGTCCATTTTCTTTTAAAAAATCAATAATTTTTTTTTGTATTTAACATTAAATCTTAAATTTTAAATATTACATTTTATATTTACTTTAACATTTAAATTAGATTTATTTTTTAAATCATATATATAATTAAATTTATTTTTTATATTTTATCTTTCATGTTTTAAATGAATAAAAAAATTGTAAAATATATAATCTAGAATAAATTAAAATTAAACCTTTATATTATAAATTTTATATGAATTAAAAAATTTAAACCAAATCAAAATAATTTAAAAAAAAAAAACTTTGTAATCCTAGCATGCTTTATAAATTTCTTACCTATATGTGATATACAAATTAACTTTATTTGCACCATTCTGTGATATGCATCATGCATGGGGCTCGATAGATAGACGTTGTCGTGGAGTAGAGTGTAGACAATGGATCTGTGGAGCGTAGCCTTCCAAGCTTTTAAACCTATGCCTAACCCTACTGTACATAGATCATCTCAAATGTAGATTTTTACCTTTGAACTCTTTTGCACCAACGCACATTGGATCTGTGAAGCATAGCCTTCCAAGCTTTTAAACCTATGCCTAACCCTACTGTACATAGATCGTCGCAAATGTAGATTTTTACCTTTGAACTCTTTTGCACCAACGCACAAGAAAATAGCAAAAAGATCTATTTAAAGAAACCTTGTATAACTAATTGAAGCTACATAATCTAGATAGAAATAAAGGTGAGAAAAAGAAAAAGGCAGGTACTATACATAGATCATCACAAATGTAGATTCTTACCTTTGAACTCTTTTGCACGGACGCACAAGAAAATATAAAAAAGATTTGTTTAAAGCAACCTTGTACAATTAAATGCAGAGTAGGAGCTCTATGTAATTTGGATAGAAATAAAGGTGAGAAAAAGAAAAACCCAGATATTGTACATAGATCGTCACAAATGTAGATTCTTACCTTTGAACTCTTTTGCACCGACGCACGGGAAAATAACAAAGAGATCTATTTAAAGCAACCTTGTACAATTAAATGCAACTATGTAATTTGGATAGAAATAAAGGTGAGAAAAAGAAAAAGCCAGGTACTATACATAGATCTTCACAAATGTAGATTCTTACCTTTGAACTCTTTTGCACCGACAAGTGGGAAAAGAGCAAAAAAGATTTGTTTAAAGCAACCTTGTATAACTAAATTACTAATTGCAACTACGTAATTTGAATAGAAATAAAGGTGAGAAAAAGAAAAATCTAGGTACTATACATAGATCATCACAAAAGTAGATTCTTTCCTTTGAACTCTTTTGCACCAACATGCGGGAAAATGTAATGAGCCTTGCTCAAACTGATCACAAATGTTGATTGAAGGCTGATGCAGGAGCATCCAGCGGTGTGAGGGCAATCTTGCATCACCCAAAAGATGATTTCCATTTTTGTTCCTGTTGTTTTCTTTTTGTAGATGTTTTTGTATTTCTGGATACCCTTTTCGTCAAATAAGAGTTTCCAACTTTCAGAACTTCTTTTCTGCTTTTTCGCTCAACTGCTATTTTTAGCAGGTTTGAATTGAAGTCGTGGGAAGAAGCAATTTATGGGAAGGTTCGGGATGGAAAAATACACAGTCTGGTGAAAGAATCGAGGTCAAGATCATTCCGACTTGAAAGTTATTCAAGTTCCAATTTCTACTTTTGCCCTGAAAAACCTTAGAGCTCAGTTTGAGGCGCAAACGATCGGATGGGCACGAAAATTCTTGAAGCGCCAAAGTAGTCGCTGAAGGCCTACTTTGTAGAAAATCGTCTTTTGAGGCTTTAGAAAAGGTATTATCATTGAAGATCGACGGTCGGATTAAAAGTTATGGCTGCGGGAAGTTGGTGCATATTTTAGAAATGTGCTAATTTTCAACTGTGAATTTATCTTGAATTTCAAATTGTAATTTTGGCACCAAATCGTCAAAAATCTTATCTCGAAGGTTGTTTTGGTTCCAAACCGAAATGGGTCTATTTAGGGGCTTGTTTCTGATTTTTGGGTAACTTTTTGGGGAAAGAAGTTCGCATGCTGTGAAAGGGGATCTGGGTAATTTTCTGTAAGTTGGTAATTTGCATGTAATATAGAGCTTGGGGATTTGAGATCCTCTGCATGTAAGAAGTTAAATATTTATGAATAAAATATTATTCTCTGTTTTGGAGTGTATTTCTGTGTCTCGGGTTTGCTCCCTCGTCAGGTGGTATCAGAGCATGTTTTCTTGAGCGTGTGAACAGATCGCCGATCGTGAGGCAGTTTGCACCAGGACCGTGGTTGTGGGTTCAAGATCTTCAAGATGCCTCCAAGAGTGATGCCTGGTAGGCGTGGTGGTGCCAGAGGTGGCCGAGGTGGTAGAAATGCTGATGGAAGAGATCCATTGGTAGCCGATGGTTTCAGAGCCCTCCAGAGACAAATTGATGCGTTGCAAGAACATATGAGGAGAGGGTTAAACCCGGGAAGGAGAGGGGAAAGTGAGGATGAAGACAAGGTGGAAGATTGACGAGGGAGCAGGCGAGAGACAATACACTCACAAATGAGAATAATATTTTATTTA
>VDFB02058242.1:747404948-747420445 GCA_007258455.2 Sequoia sempervirens | reverse complement strand
AATAGAGTTGAATGATGATCAAATTTCCTTATTTAGAAATTTTATTATTTGATGTTTATGGTTAATCAAGAAATATTAGAATATTAAAATAATGTTAGAAGCATATGTTTAAATGATGTTTCAACATTTAAAATAGGAACTTTGCAATGATCATCCCATTTGTACAAGCGAAAATTAAACTGATGAATAGTCAAACGTATTCGTTTTAAGATTGATTTTGATTAATTATAGACTGATCAAGTAGAACCAAACTATTGGTTTAAATTTTTTAATGTTGACAATGTGATTTAAATATTTAAATATATATCAGGATATACATCGAGTATGCACTATTAAGTAAATTTGTTGGAATGAATTTGTGTTCAAGTAGAGATAAGACTTAGTGGATTTATTTAATGTCGAGTTGAAATTGAAGACTGATTTGTTGATCTAAGTGCTATTTATTAAGAAGTTTTAATTATAGAATATAGTGGCGAAACTTAGAGAAAGGAGGGACTTATTATTTAATTGAAATGTTTTGTTAATCAAGTGGATTTAATTACTGTATATGATTGTGAGACGTAGAGTTATTGATTGGTTTAATTTTAATTCGACAGTGTTATTTATTAAAATGTCTTGATTTTGGAATATGGTTCTGAAATTTAGAGTAAATGATCTGTTCTTTGAATATTTCTATGTTGTGAAAAGAAATGGGTTTAATTGATTGGATATGTGCAAGTCATAAAAATTGTGTTTGACTGGATTTAGGAAATGCGAACCTTAGCTTATCTAATTGTCTAAATGCTTTTAGTGTTTGATTGTTCGTCTTCGATGTTGTGGAATTAGAGTGAATGTTATGTAAGTCTTCCAGTGTGTTATCTTGAAACGATGTTGTGCATCATGTGTTTGTTATTGTTTTAATTCGGAAGTGCTTGAGTTATGTTTCAGTGGAAACCTAGTTACCATGACAGGTTGTGTGACCTTATGGCTTAAGGTTGAGTCGTGTTTTAGTTTGTTATGTGGGTTGTCATTATGTTAGTCAACCTTGTGTTAGCCTTGGGTCGTGCATGCTTTGGTTTTAGTTTTGGACATCCGTAGTGGTGTTACCTGTTGAGGTGTTTTGATTATTTGTGATAAGTGTTAGTGCATTGTCTACCCTTGGCATGTGGCTGAGTTATGTGTTGTCGATAGGGGAGTGGCTTTCAACGAGCGTCAGGCCCAAAGTGGTTCCAGGATAACTCGAGAGTCAGTTAATTAAGTGGAAATTAAATAACTTATACTAGGGATAGAGTAGCTTTGAACATTAATAAGATAATTTAGCCTCGCTCATTGGCTCAAGGGCTTGTATGAGACTTGAGATGAGTCAGGAAGGCCTGAAATGGCAAGATCGTTATCTTATCTTTATGAGAGATAATCGATTCCACTCTGGTGTGCATGTGGGGCCAGAAGTCGGTTGAGGTTTCCAGGATATCCCTAGAGGGGGGTTGAGACCTAGTAAGACTTGCTAGGAGATCCCATGCAACCTTTGCGATGACACTCCTCCTATGATAGCAGTCGGTATGGTGTTGTACCGTGGGTTTTTTTTTATTGTACAGTGATTGTACTCAATTTTTTTGTACTCTGGAAGCATTGTTACCATGATGTTAAGTGATGTGGTATATGTTCTTGTTTACAGTTCAATTTTTGTGTTAGCCTATGTCTAGTGGTAGATGGTCTTGTCTAGGAAATCCTTGTTACTATCTCCTAGCACGGAGGGAGTGGAACCTTTTGGATTCCACGTGGTTGGGTGGCGTGCATCTTAATCTGTTGGTACTTCTTCTTGTTCGCGTGGTCGTGATTTCTAGTTGGAGAGCTCGTGGGAATCAATTTCTTCTCATGCCTTGTTCTCTCAGTACTTATTGTATTTTATTACCCCTCATTTGTTATCGAGGTGGAATTTGTAAATTGTAATCATGATTTTTGGATTTACCTCATTCGGGGAATGAGTGTTGTAATCATATTGTTTAAATGTTGTTAATTGGAATCTTGAGGTATTTATTATCCTTGTTGTAATTTATCTTGTATGGGATGTATGTAATCTTAATTCTATAAGTGATTAATGTTTTGGTTTCAGTTGATGTTAATTGTTGTTTGGGTTTTAAAGTAATCTTTGTCTTGTGGCCTTAGAGGTTGTTGGCAATGTGTATTCATCTTACATGTTATTTGTACTTAAACAAAAATAAATAAATAAAAAATTTGGTATGTTTAAGTAGTGAATTGTAACTTCCTCTAGGGTTGCATGGCGGGGCATTACACATATCATGGAATGGTGCAAATAAAGTTAATTTGTATATCATGGATAAGTAAGAAATGTATAAAGCATGCTAGGATTACAAAGTTTTATTTTTTTTGAAATTATTTTGATTTGGTTTAAATTTTTTAATTCATATGAAATTTATAATATAAAATTTTAATTTTAATTTATTCTAGATTATATATTTTGCAATTTTTTTATTCATTTAAAATTTAAGAGTTAAATATAAAAAAATTATTTATTTTTTAAAAGAAAATGGACATAAATTTTTTAAACAAATAATTGACATGCAATTTTTTTATGTAAAATAGAAATTGAAAAATACATTATAGAATATAAAATACATACCTCAATAAAATCTAAATCTACAATATATACCTCAATAAAAAATATAGAATACAATAAATATAAAATTTAAAGAAACTATAATTTAAAATATAGAATTAATTGTAGAATATATTTAAATGTGAAATCTATAATTAATGTGAGAAAAAATTATAAAATAAAATATTGGAAAAACTATATATTTATAAATTTAATAGAATTAAGTGTAATATGGTTTAATATTGTATATGTTTTTTATTGTAATATGGATTTAATTTAAAAATTTATTTATTTATTACTTTATTTTGAGTATATAATTATCAAATATTAAATTATTTACATGATGTAATTACATTAATAAATTGTAAAAATAAATAAAACCGATTATTCTAAATTAATATTGATATTGTTTGATTCCTATGTCGAATACCTCCCCACAACATTCAACTGGATCTAATGATTCAATTGATTCACCTGATGTTAGAGAAATGAACGTAGAAGCTGTTGCAAATTATGTTTCATCTCAAATTATCAAGTTATAGAAGGTGATTCGTATGAATAGTTGACACACAAATAGCATCAAAGAAGGAGATGTTGCAATGAACCAATTAATGAGTATACACATGCACTGTGTGATGAAATTGCATGCTTTGATAATTTCATACGCCAGTTGGGATACCATGAATATTATGCACCTGGGCATAATATTCATAGTTAAAAATATTTATATGTACATGCAATAGACAATAATGATTCTTATGTCAACATATATCAATGAATTTTGAATAAATTTTTTTTGACTCTTGACACATTTTGTAATTAATATATATCTTTTATTTTTATTGTTAATAAATGAATTGTTAGATTTCCTTAATTTCCAAAAAAATAACTTAAAGGCATAGCATTAGTTCTCTCCATATAAAAATATACTATCTTTTTGTCATATAAATTGTGCTTCTCCAAGATTACTTAAAAGTTATAAATTTTTCCTTGAACTATATTTTAATATCTTAATCTATCTTATTGATCCACAACATACACTCTTTCAACCACTTCAAAAAACTCAATTGTTCTATAGCCTAATATAATAATGAACCCCTCTTACTGCAATTTTAAGTATGTGCAATGCACATAAACATATAAAAAATCACATGAAATTATATACAAAGTACACATAAATACTTTAAAATCTAAATGAAAATAAAAAAAAACTTGAAAATGTAAATTAACATTTTCCAATTTTATTTTTTCCAATGAATGGGTAGGTATATAGCAAATTATATTTTCAAATCTTGAATGTTGAACAAAAATGTACACTTCTTCGCTGACATTAAAATGAAAACTGTTTGAAGGTTGTCTTAAGGTCAACAGAATAGCAGAAAGCTTCTTCCCTTTACTCATCGCATCCCTTTTCAAATAGATGTCAGAGTGAAGCAGTAGTCAACAAAACATGCATAAATCGTATAATATAAAACTGAAATAGAATCCTAGGAGGGGCCCGTCCCATTATTGGAAAGGTAAATGAGGCAAACCTTAGTTCAAAAAAATAGCCTAAAATATTGGAAATTCACCATAGGAAGTAAGCTTTGGGAATCATACTCTCAGTACTTAGATTTTTCTTTTACTTACCTTTATTTCTATCCAAATTACGTAGCTACAATTAGTTATACAAGGTTGCTTTAAACAGATCTTTTTTCTATTCAAATTATGTAGCTACAATTAGTTATACAAGGTTGCTTTAAACAGATCTTTTTGCTATTTTCCCACATGTCGGTGCAAAAGAGTTCAAAGGTAAAAATCTACATTTATGACGATCTATGTACAGTAGGCTTAGGTATAGGTTTAAAAGCTTGGAAGGCTACGCTCCATGGCTCCACTTTCTACACTCTACCCCACGACAACATTTGTCTATCGAGCCCCATGCATGATGCATATCATGAAATGGTGCAGATAAAGTTAATTTGTATATCAAGGATAGGGAAGAAATTTTATGAAGTATGCTAGGATTAAAAAGTTTTATTTTTTTGAGATTATTTTGATTTGGTTTAAATTTTTTAATTCATATAAAATTTTAATTTTAATTTATTCTAGATTATAAATTATAAATTTTTTTATTCATTTAAAATATGAAAGATAAAATATAAAAAGTAAATTTAATTATATATATATGATTTAAAAAATAAATCTAATTTAAAATGTAATATTTAAAATTTAAGATTTAATGTTAAATATAAAAAATAAATAAATTATTTTTTAAAAGAAAATGGACATAAAATTTTTAAACAAATAATTGACATGCAATTTTTTTATGTAAAATAGAAATTGAAAAGTACATTATACTATATATAATACATACCTCAATAAAATCTAAATGGACAATATATACCTCAATAAAAAATATAGAATACAATAAATATAAAATTTAAAGAAAATATTATTTAAAATATAGAATTAATTGTTGAATATAGTTAATTGTGAAATTTATAATTAATGTGAGAAAAAATTATAAAATAAACTATTAGAAAAACTATATATTTGTAAATTTAATAAAATTAAATGTAATTTGGTTTAATATTGTATATTTTTTTTATTGTAATATATATAATTTAAAAATTGATTTTGGTCATTTATTACTTTATTTTGAGTTTATAATTATCAAATATTAAATTATTTACATTATGTAATTACATTAATAAACTATAAAAATACATAAACTGATTATTCTAAATTAATATTAATATTGTTTGTAATAATATAATTATATTTTTTTAGTCAAAATTTAATTACACTGAGAGGCGTAACCCTACAATGGCAGCACATTGAGGTTAGCACATCCGTGAAAGAAAAACACAAAACTGAAATTTTAGGACCTGAGATTTTAGGAAAATTAGAAAAATGTAAATCTCTTACATTTTATGAAAATTTTCTAAATTTTTTTCTGTAAAAATCAAATAAAGATATCTTATTATATTTTATTATAGATTATTATTATATCTTAAGATAAGATTTCAATTATATATATAGATTATTATTATATCTTATTGATCCGCAACATACACTTTCAACCACTTCAAAAAACTCAATTATTCTATAGCCTAATATAATAATGATTCTCTCTTGCTACACCTTTAAGTATGTGCAATACACATAAACATATCAAAAATCACATGAAATTATATACAAAATGAACATAAATACTTTAAAATCTGAATGAAAATTAAAAAAATACTTGAAAATGTAAATTAACATTTTCTAATTTTATTTTTTCCAACAAATGGGTAGGTATATAGCAAATTACATTTTCAAATCTTGAATGTTGAACAAAAATGTACACTTCTTCGTCGACATTAAAATGAAAACCATTTGAAAGTTGTCTTAAAGTCAATAGAATAGCAGAAAGCTTCTTCCCTTTACTCATCCCATCCCTTTTCAAATAGACGTTAGAGTGAAGCAATAGTCAACAGAACATGCATAAATCGTATAATATAAAACTGAAATAGAATCCTAGGAGGGGCCTGTCCCATTACTTTGAAAGGTGAAAGAGGCAAACCTTAGTCTGAAAAGAAGCCTAAAATATGTGAAATTCACCATAGGAAGTAAGCTTTGGGCATCATACTCTGAGTACCTGGCTTTTTCTTTTTCTCACCTTTATTTCTATCCAAATTATGTAGTTGCAATTAGTTATACAGGTTGCTTTAAACATATATTTTTTCTATTTTCTTGGATGTCACACCAAAAGATTTCAAAGGTAAAAATCTACATTTGCGACCATCTATGTATAGTAAGGTTAGGTATAGGTTTAAAAGCTTGGAAGGCTATGCTCCACAGCTCCACTGTCTATGCTCTACCCCACGACAACGTCTGTCTATCAGGCCCCATGCATGATGCATATCACAGAATGGTGCAGATAAAGTTAATTTGTATATCACGGATAGGTAAGAAATTTATAAAGCATGCTAGGATTACAAAGTTTTGGTTTTTTTGAAATTATTTTGATTTGGTTTAAATTTTTTAATTCATATAAAATTTATAATATAAAATTTTAATTTTAATTTATTCTAGATTATATATTTTACAATTTTTTTATTCATTTAAAATATGAAAGATAAAGTATAAAAAATAAATTTAATTATATATATATGATTTAAAAAATAAATCTAATTTAAAACGTTAAAGTAAATATAAAATGTAATATTTAAAATTTAAGAGTTAAATATAAAAAAAATTATTTATTTTTTAAAAGAAAATGGACATAAAACTTTTAAACAAATAATTGACATGCAAATTTTTTTATGTAAAATAGAAATTGAAAAATACATTATAGAATATAAAATACAATAAATATAAAATTTAAAGAAAATATAATTTAAAATATAGAATTAATTGTAGAATATATTTAAATGTGAAATCTATAATTAATGTGAGAAAAAATTATAAAATTTAAATTATTGGAAAAACTATATATTTATAAATTTAATAGAATTAAATGTAATATGGTTTAATATTGTATATGTTTTTTTTTTATTGTAGTATGGATTTAATTTAAAAATTGATTTTAGTTATTTATTACTTTATTTTGAGTATATAATTATCAAATATTAAATTATTTACATTATCTAATTACATTAATAAATTGTAAAACTACATAAAACCGATTAGTTTAAACTAATATTGATATTGTTTGTAATAATATGATTATATTTTTTTAGTAAAAAATTAATTATGCCGAGAGGCATAACCCTACAATGGCTACACAACATAAAGTAGCACATCCATGAAAGAAAAACACAAGGCCAAAATTTTAGGACCCAAGATTTTAGGAAAATTAGAAAAATGGAAATTTCTTACATTTTATTAAAATTTTCTAATTTTTTCTCTAAAAATCAAATAAAGATATCTAATTATATTTTATTATAGATTATTATTATATCTTAAAATAAGATTTCAATTATATATATAGATTATAATTATATCTTAAGATAATATTTCAATTAAATATATCTAATAAAATATTAATATTAATGATTTTCAGTAGCCAAAATTTTAGAAACATTAAAAAATGAAAATTTGTTAATTTTTTTTTCTAAACATCAAATAAAATAAAGATAAGATATAAATTATTAATAATCTAATATAATTAATAATATTTTTATTATAATATTTCAAGCATACATAATTGTTAAGTTTCTAAAATCAATTAAAAAGTATGCTTTATTTTTAATAAAGCTAAATAAAACATTTAAATAATTTCTAAATTCAAAACCAAAAATCAAATATTTAAATAATTTTTAAAATCTAAAACAAAAACCAAAGATTTAAATCATATATATATCTTATATAAAATGCTGATTTTTAATCAATCTAAATAAAAAAATTAAATAATTTCTAAATTCAAAACCAAAAATCAAATATTTAAATAATTTTAAAAATTTAAAACAAAAATCAAACATTTAAATCATATATATCTTATTTTCTATTATGTGGCAAATATCTTAAGGAGACATAATTGTTAAGTTTCTAAAATCAATTAAAACATCCATTTTTTCGTTAACTAATGATTCTCAAGAGTACACACCACTTACTATTATAGACTTCACAAGCAATGCTAAGATTATACTCCTTTGATTCCTGCATCAAATACCTCCCCACAACATTCAACTAGATCTAATGATTCAATTGATTCACTTGAGAAACAAACATAGAAGCTGTTGCAAATTACGTTTCATCTCAAATTATCGAGTTATGGAAGGTGATTTGTACGAATAGTTGGCACACAAATAGCATCAAAGAAGGAGATGTTGCAATGAACCGATTAATGAGTATACACATGCACTATGTGAAATAGTTGGCACACAAATAGCATCAAAGAAGGAGATGTTGCAATGAACCAATTAATGAGTATACACATGCACTGTGTGATGAAATTGCATGCTTTGATGATTTCATATAATGAGTATACACATGCACTGTGTGATGAAATTGCATGCTTTGATGATTTCATATGCCAGTTTGGATACTATGCATATTATGCACCTGGGCATAATATTCATAGTTAAAAATATTTTTTTCTTTTTTTTAGACTACGGGAATCGGTCGAGTATTCGTCCCCCTATAAACTGCAGTTCGCTTGGTAAACTTTTTTCATGTTACCGATGGTGTTGGTGCGTCACACCCTTCGGTACCATGGGTTTGGGGGGAGACTAGACCTCGTGACCTCTTGCCTGCAATAAGATGCTTTAGCCAATCGAGCTAGGCCCCCTGCCCCATAGTTAAAAATATTTATATGTACATGCAATAGACAATAATGATTCTTATGTCGACATATATCAATGAATTTTGAATAAAGTTTTTTTTGACTCTTCACACATTTTGCAAGTAATATATATCTTTTATTTTTATTATTAATAAATGAATTTTTATATTTCCTTAATTTCCAAAAATATAACTTAAAGAACATTAGTTCTCTCCATATAAAATATACTATCTTTTTTTCATATAAATTGTGCTTCTCCACAGTTACTTAAGACTTATAACTTTTTCCAACTATATTTTAATATCTTAATCTATCTTAGTGATCCACAACATACACTCTTTCAACCACTTCAAAAAACTCAATTGTTCTATAGCCTAATATAATAATGAACCTCTCTTACCACACTTCTAAGTATGTGCAATGCACACAAACATATCAAAAATCACATGAAATTATATACAAAGTAAACATAAATACTTTAAAATCTGAATGAAAATAAAAAAAACTTGAAAATGTAAATTGACATTTTCCAATTTTATTTTTTTCCAATGAATGGGTAGTTAAATAGAAATTTACATTTTCAAATCTTGAATGTTGAACAAAAATGTACACTTCTTCACCAACATTAAAATGAAAATTTTTGAAGGTTGTCTTAAAGTCAACAAAACAGCAGAAAGCTTCTTCCCTTTACTCATCCCATCCCTTTTCAAATAGACATCAGAGTGAAGTAGTAGTCAACAAAACATGCATAAATTGTATAATATAAAACTGAAATAGAATCCTAGGAGGGGCCCGTACCATTACTGGAAAGGTGGATGAGGCAAACCTTAGTCTGAAAAAGTAGCCTAAAATATGTGAAATTCACCATAAGAAGTAAGCTTTGGGCATCATACTCTGAGTAGTACCTGGCTTTTTGTTTTTCTCACATTTATTTCTATCCAAATTATGTAGCTACAATTAGTTATACAAGGTTGCTTTAAACAAATCTTTTTGCTATTTTTCTGCACGTCGGTGAAAAAGAGTTCAAAGGTAAAAATCTACATTTGTGGCTTAGGTATAGGTTTAAAATCTTGGAAGGCTATGCTCCACGGCTTGACTTTCTACACTCTACCCCATGACAACATCTTCTATCAGGCCCCATGCATGATGCATATCATAGAATGGTGCAAATAAAGTTAATTTGTATATCATAGATAGGCAAGAAATTTATAAAGCATGCTAGGATTACAAAGTTTTGTTTTTTCTGAAATTATTTTGATTTTGTTTAAATTTTCTAATTCATATGAAATTTATAATATAAAATTTTAGTTTTAATTTATTCTAGATTATATATTTTACAATTTTTTTATTCATTTAAAATATGAAAGATAAAATATAAAAAATAAATTTAATTTTATATATATTATTTAAAAAGTAAATCTAATTTAAAATGTTAAAGTAAATATAAAATGTAAAATTTAAAATTTAAGATTTAATGTTAAATATAAAAAAATTATTGATTTTTTAAAAGAAAATGGACATAAAAATTTTAAACAAATAATTGACATGTAATTTTTTTTATGTAAAATATAAATTGAAAAATACATTATAGAATATATAATACATACCTCGATAAAATCTGAATCTACAATATATACCTCAATAAAAAATATAGAATACAATAAATATAAAATTTAAAGAAAATATAATTTAAAATATAGAACTAGTTGTAGAATATAGTTAATTGTGAAATCTATAATTAGTATGAGAAAAAATTATAAAAAAACTATTGGAAAAACTATATATTTATAAATTTAATAGAATTAAATGTAATATAGTTTAATATTGTATATGTTTTAATATTGTAATATATATTTAATTTAAAAATTGATTTTAGTCATTTATTACTTTATTTTGAGTTTATAATTATCAAATATTAAATTATTTACATTATGTAATTACATTAATAAATTGTAAAAATACATAAACGGATTATTCTAAATTAATATTAATATTGTTTGTAATAATATAATTATATTTTTTTAGTCAAAATTTAATTACGCTAACCCTACAATGGCAGCACCAACACATCCATAAAAGAAAAAATACAAAACCGAAATTTTAGGACCTGAGATTTTAGGAAAATTAGAAAAATATAAATTTCTTATTATATTTTATTATAGATTATTATTATATTTTAAGATAAGATTTCAATTATATATATAGATTATTATTATATCTTAAGATAATATTCCAATTATGTATATCTAATAAAATATTATACCATTAAAAATCAAATCAAATAAAGATAAGATATAAATTATTAATAATCTAATATAGTTAATAATATTTTAATTATAATATTTCAAGCAGACATAATTGTTAAGTTTCTAAAATCAATTAAAAAATATGCTTTATTTTTAATAAATCTAAATAAAAGATTAATAAAGCTAAATAAAAGATTAAAATAATTTCTAAATTCAAAACCGGAAATCAAATATTTAAATAATTTTTAAAATCTAAAACAAAAATCAAAGATTTAAATCATATATATATCTTATCTAAAATGCCTAATTTATATTCAAGCTAAATAAAAAAATTAAATAATTTCTAAATTCAAACCAAAAATCAAATATTTAAATAATTTTTAAAATTTAAAACAAAAATCAAACATTTAAATCATATATATCTTATCTTTTATTATGTGGCTAATATCTTAAGGAGACATAATTGTTAAGTTTCTAAAATCAATTAAAAAATCTATTTTTTTGTTAACTAATGATTATGAAGATTAAACACCAGTTACTATTATAGACTTCACAAGCGATGCTAAGATTATACTCCTTTGATTCTTGAGTATACGCATGTTCATTTGCCAGTTAGGATACTATGCATATTTAAAAATATTTATATGTACATGCAATAGACAACAATGATTCTAATGTCAACATATATCAATGAATTTTGAATAAAGTTTTTTTGACTCTTCACACATTCTGCAATTAATATATATCTTTTATTTATATTGCTAATAAATGAATTGTTATATTTCCTTAATTTCCAAAAAAGTAACTTAAAGGCATAACATTAGTTCTCTCCATATAAAATATACTATCTTTTTGTCATATAAATTGTGCTTCTCCATAGTTACTTAAAAGTTATAACTTTTCTCAACTATATTTTAATATCTTAATCTATCTTACTGATCCACAACATACACTCTTTCAACCACTTCAAAAAAATCAATTGTTCTATAGCCTAATATAACAATGAACCTCTCTTATTGCACCTTTAAGTATGTGCAATACACATAAACATATCAAAAATCACATGAAATTATATAGCAAATTAAATTTTCAAATCTTGAATGTTGAACAAAAATGTACACTTCTATGCCGACATTAAAATGAAAAGTGTTTGAAGGTTGTCTTAAAGTCAATAGAACAATAGAAAGCTTCTTCCCTTTACTCATGCCATCCCTTTTCAAATAGACGTCAGAGTGAAGTAGTATTCAACAAAACATGCATAAATTGTATAATAAAAAACTGAAATAGAATCCTAGGAGGGACCCATCCCATTACTTGAAAGGTGAATGAGGAAAACCTTAGTTTGAAAAAGAAGCCTAAAATATGCGAAATTCACCATAGGAAGTAAGCTTTGGGCATCATACTCTGAGTACCTGGCTTTTTGATGCAGGAGCATCCAGTGGTGTAGGGCAACCCGAGACACAAAAAATTAACACACCAAACATAGAATGTTATTTTATTATTCTGAAAATGATCTTATTA
This sequence comes from Sequoia sempervirens, assembly GCA_007258455.2. Lineage (NCBI taxonomy): Eukaryota > Viridiplantae > Streptophyta > Pinopsida > Cupressales > Cupressaceae > Sequoia > Sequoia sempervirens. The sequence continues at coordinate 747,407,829 of VDFB02058242.1, read as the reverse complement.
CATGCAGAGGATCTGATATCCTCAAGTTCTGGAAATATGCAAACTACAGAATTACAGAAAAATCCCTTTTTCACAATATGCAAACTTGTCCCCCAAAAAGCTACCAAAAATTAGAAATCCCACCCATAAATAGAGCTCCTTTCAAATTTGGAGCGAGAACAACATTCAAATATGAGTTTCGGCGGTTTGGTGCCCAAATTACAATTTGAAACTCAAATTTAAATTCACATTTGAAAATTAGCACATTTCTAAAAATGCACCAACTTCCGAAAGCCATGACTTTTAATCCGACCGTCGGATTTTCAATGATAATACCTTTTCGGAAAGCTCTTGAAAAGATGATGTGGCTTTCGCAAATTTTTAGGCCCATCCAGAGCCTCTAAGGGCCTCAAATTTGGATTTGAATATTTTAATAGCTAAAGGGGTATCCAGAAATGCAAAAACATCTAAGAAACAACCAACAAGAAATTAAAATATTTCTTTTTTTGATTGATGTAGGATTGCCCTTACACCACTGGATGCTCCTACATCACTTTTTCTTTTTCTCACCTTTATTTCTATCCAAATTACGTAGTTGCAATTAGTTATACAAGGTTGCTTTAAACAAATCTCTTGTTATTTTCCCGCTCATCGATACAAAAGAGTTCAAAGGTTAGAATCTACATTTGCGACGATCTATGTATAGTACCTGGCCTTTTCTTTTCTCACCTTTATTTCTATCCAAATTACGTAGCTTCATTTAATTGTACAAGGTTTCTTTAAACAGATTTTTTTGCTATTTTCCTGCACATTGGTGCAAAAGAGTTCAAAGCTAAGAATCTACATTTGCGATGATCTATGTACAGTACCTGTCTTTTTCTTTTTCTCACTTTTATTTCTATCCAAATTACGTAGCTACATTTAATATTACAAGGTTGCTTTAAACAAAGCTTTTTTGCTATTTTCTCGCGCGTTGGTGCAAAAGAGTTCAAAGGTAGGAATCTAAATTTACGATGATCTTTATACAGTACCTGACTTTTTATTTTTTTCACCTTTATTTCTATCCAAATTACATAGCTGCATTTAATTGTACAAGGTTTCTTTAAACATATCTTTTTGCTATTTTCTGTAATGTCCCCATTTTGGAGGTAGTTTGATTTAATTAATCTAATTATTTAAGTTGTCCAAAATAATGATTATTTTATGAGGATGACTAATTGATTATTTTAATTAAATTAAAAAGTGGTATTAAGTTAATTATTTATAAAGTTATCAAATAAATAAATATTAAAAGGTAACTTTATATTTAATTAATTAATAAAGTGACTTAAATAAAATAATATATCATAAAGTCACTTAATAAAAATAAAATAATATTTTGGAAGCTTCTAGATTTTGGGCCGACCTCTTGGTGAAAAAGAATAAATAGGTGAGGCCAGCCATTGTTTCATCATCCAGGAATTGTTGTTTGAATTGATGACTTTTGGTGGTGGAGAAGCTAGCTAGGGTTTCAGCCATTGGAGGACCTTTGGGGACAAAAACCCTCATTAGTTACGCAATTTTGAGGCTGTGAGATACTAGCTAAATTATTGCTGATTGTGGGCTTTACTTCAGAAGTCCAATCTTGTGCTTCACTATGGAGATTATTGAGTACAATAGCTGATGTATTATTGTACTTGCAATAGCTGATGTATTGTTGCTTTTGAAGTTACTTTAGCAGCTGATGTATTGCTGAGATTTTTGCTTCAGACTTCATATCAGCCATCGACTTCATCATTGTAGGCATTGCTTGACATCGATTTCACCTTAGGATTGAGGCGCTTCATTGTTGGAAGGTCATTTGATGTTTATTGAGCATTAGGAGATTATTTTGGAGACATTTTGAGATTGAAGTCTTCACTCTTTGGAGGGCGATTTTTCATTGTGCATACTCAGATTTGATATCAGTCTATTTCCAGATTTTTATGACAGCTTATTGAGTTCATCGATTTCACTCATTAAGGGCTAAATGTGCATTGACTCATGTTCCTCATTGGAGCATACATTTGTGGAGGCCTCGTGTTGATTTTGTGGTGATTGGAGGGTGCATTTGAAGGCATTTCAGTGCTCCTGTTATCAGATTACAGTCAGTTGCTGCAGACAAGGATCCTATAATTTGTTCATAGCACTTCAAGGGAAGAGCGATTTCACATGGAAACATAGGCGCTACCTTCTTAAGAGCATGGCGATGAAGATTGGCATTTAGAAGCGGAGTTTCATGATACCATTTATTCATTTCTTCAACTTAGTCCAGAATAGGGGCGGCACTATCAAGTATTATTTTGGGTTCATTTGCAAAGGAAGACTACAAGATTCCAATCAATATTGGAGACAATCATTATCAGGTTCTTTGTCATTCATTTGAGCATTAATTTATGCCCATTGCATTGTCATTTTTAGATGCATAAATTGCAGCTGTAGCTAATCATTGTACTCAGACTTGTCATTTCAGACTTGGCATTGTTGTTGCATCATTCATATTTTCCAAAGAGTCTTGGATAATTCATGATAAATTGTATATGGATTGCAAATTGAATAAGAGAGCTGCAAGCTGAAGTCCTATAGTTGCTTTAATAATCATTTAGAGTAGTGCATTAGAATGTATGCCAAGTGTTTGTTAAAATGTGCTTGGCTATAGGTATGCATTTATTCATTAGAAACTCATGTAAAGGAAAGTGCTTTTCATTCTCAGCTCATTGTTAGATCATTTAACATTCATTATGAAGCTAATAGTCATATACCCCTTGTATGCCAACTATTTGACATAATGTCAAGTGGCTGAAGATGAATAATTTACATTAGAATTCATTAAGTGCATTGTGATTGATAAAGGGAGGTTGTAAATGCATCTAGATGATAGTTT
>VDFB02058242.1:747346463-747404848 GCA_007258455.2 Sequoia sempervirens | reverse complement strand
TAGAAATAAATGTGAGAAAAACAAAAAGCCAGGTACTACTCAGAGTATGATGCCCAAAGCTTACTTCTTATGGTGAATTTCACATATTTTAGGCTACTTTTTCAGACTAAGGTTTGCCTCATCCACCTTTCCAGTAATGGTACGGGCCCCTCCTAGGATTCTATTTCAGTTTTATATTATACAATTTATGCATGTTTTGTTGACTACTACTTCACTCTGATGTCTATTTGAAAAGGGATGGGATGAGTAAAGGGAAGAAGCTTTCTGCTGTTTTGTTGACTTTAAGACAACCTTCAAAAATTTTCATTTTAATGTTGGTGAAGAAGTGTACATTTTTGTTCAACATTCAAGATTTGAAAATGTAAATTTCTATTTAACTACCCATTCATTGGAAAAAAATAAAATTGGAAAATGTCAATTTACATTTTCAAGTTTTTTTTATTTTCATTCAGATTTTAAAGTATTTATGTTTACTTTGTATATAATTTCATGTGATTTTTGATATGTTTGTGTGCATTGCACATACTTAGAAGTGTGGTAAGAGAGGTTCATTATTATATTAGGCTATAGAACAATTGAGTTTTTTGAAGTGGTTGAAAGAGTGTATGTTGTGGATCACTAAGATAGATTAAGATATTAAAATATAGTTGGAAAAAGTTATAAGTCTTAAGTAACTGTGGAGAAGCACAATTTATATGAAAAAAAGATAGTATATTTTATATGGAGAGAACTAATGTTCTTTAAGTTATATTTTTGGAAATTAAGGAAATATAAAAATTCATTTATTAATAATAAAAATAAAAGATATATATTACTTGCAAAATGTGTGAAGAGTCAAAAAAAACTTTATTCAAAATTCATTGATATATGTCGACATAAGAATCATTATTGTCTATTGCATGTACATATAAATATTTTTAACTATGGGGCAGGGGGCCTAGCTCGATTGGCTAAAGCATCTTATTGCAGGCAAGAGGTCACGAGGTCTAGTCTCCCCCCAAACCCATGGTACCGAAGGGTGTGACGCACCAACACCATCGGTAACATGAAAAAAGTTTACCAAGCGAACTGCAGTTTATAGGGGGACGAATACTCGACCGATTCCCGTAGTCTAAAAAAAAGAAAAAAATATTTTTAACTATGAATATTATGCCCAGGTGCATAATATGCATAGTATCCAAACTGGCATATGAAATCATCAAAGCATGCAATTTCATCACACAGTGCATGTGTATACTCATTAATTGGTTCATTGCAACATCTCCTTCTTTGATGCTATTTGTGTGCCAACTATTTCACATAGTGCATGTGTATACTCATTAATCGGTTCATTGCAACATCTCCTTCTTTGATGCTATTTGTGTGCCAACTATTCGTACAAATCACCTTCCATAACTCGATAATTTGAGATGAAACGTAATTTGCAACAGCTTCTATGTTTGTTTCTCAAGTGAATCAATTGAATCATTAGATCTAGTTGAATGTTGTGGGGAGGTATTTGATGCAGGAATCAAAGGAGTATAATCTTAGCATTGCTTGTGAAGTCTATAATAGTAAGTGGTGTGTACTCTTGAGAATCATTAGTTAACGAAAAAATGGATGTTTTAATTGATTTTAGAAACTTAACAATTATGTCTCCTTAAGATATTTGCCACATAATAGAAAATAAGATATATATGATTTAAATGTTTGATTTTTGTTTTAAATTTTTAAAATTATTTAAATATTTGATTTTTGGTTTTGAATTTAGAAATTATTTAATTTTTTTATTTAGATTGATTAAAAATCAGCATTTTATATAAGATATATATATGATTTAAATCTTTGGTTTTTGTTTTAGATTTTAAAAATTATTTAAATATTTGATTTTTGGTTTTGAATTTAGAAATTATTTAAATGTTTTATTTAGCTTTATTAAAAATAAAGCATACTTTTTAATTGATTTTAGAAACTTAACAATTATGTATGCTTGAAATATTATAATAAAAATATTATTAATTATATTAGATTATTAATAATTTATATCTTATCTTTATTTTATTTGATGTTTAGAAAAAAAAATTAACAAATTTTCATTTTTTAATGTTTCTAAAATTTTGGCTACTGAAAATCATTAATATTAATATTTTATTAGATATATTTAATTGAAATATTATCTTAAGATATAATTATAATCTATATATATAATTGAAATCTTATTTTAAGATATAATAATAATCTATAATAAAATATAATTAGATATCTTTATTTGATTTTTAGAGAAAAAATTAGAAAATTTTAATAAAATGTAAGAAATTTCCATTTTTCTAATTTTCCTAAAATCTTGGGTCCTAAAATTTTGGCCTTGTGTTTTTCTTTCATGGATGTGCTACTTTATGTTGTGTAGCCATTGTAGGGTTATGCCTCTCGGCATAATTAATTTTTTACTAAAAAAATATAATCATATTATTACAAACAATATCAATATTAGTTTAAACTAATCGGTTTTATGTAGTTTTACAATTTATTAATGTAATTAGATAATGTAAATAATTTAATATTTGATAATTATATACTCAAAATAAAGTAATAAATAACTAAAATCAATTTTTAAATTAAATCCATACTACAATAAAAAAAAAACATATACAATATTAAACCATATTACATTTAATTCTATTAAATTTATAAATATATAGTTTTTCCAATAATTTAAATTTTATAATTTTTTCTCACATTAATTATAGATTTCACATTTAAATATATTCTACAATTAATTCTATATTTTAAATTATATTTTCTTTAAATTTTATATTTATTGTATTTTATATTCTATAATGTATTTTTCAATTTCTATTTTACATAAAAAAATTTGCATGTCAATTATTTGTTTAAAAGTTTTATGTCCATTTTCTTTTAAAAAATAAATAATTTTTTTTATATTTAACTCTTAAATTTTAAATATTACATTTTATATTTACTTTAACGTTTTAAATTAGATTTATTTTTTAAATCATATATATATAATTAAATTTATTTTTTATACTTTATCTTTCATATTTTAAATGAATAAAAAAATTGTAAAATATATAATCTAGAATAAATTAAAATTAAAATTTTATATTATAAATTTTATATGAATTAAAAAATTTAAACCAAATCAAAATAATTTCAAAAAAACCAAAACTTTGTAATCCTAGCATGCTTTATAAATTTCTTACCTATCCGTGATATACAAATTAACTTTATCTGCACCATTCTGTGATATGCATCATGCATGGGGCCTGATAGACAGACGTTGTCGTGGGGTAGAGCATAGACAGTGGAGCTGTGGAGCATAGCCTTCCAAGCTTTTAAACCTATACCTAACCTTACTATACATAGATGGTCGCAAATGTAGATTTTTACCTTTGAAATCTTTTGGTGTGACATCCAAGAAAATAGAAAAAATATATGTTTAAAGCAACCTGTATAACTAATTGCAACTACATAATTTGGATAGAAATAAAGGTGAGAAAAAGAAAAAGCCAGGTACTCAGAGTATGATGCCCAAAGCTTACTTCCTATGGTGAATTTCACATATTTTAGGCTTCTTTTCAGACTAAGGTTTGCCTCTTTCACCTTTCAAAGTAATGGGACAGGCCCCTCCTAGGATTCTATTTCAGTTTTATATTATACGATTTATGCATGTTCTGTTGACTATTGCTTCACTCTAACGTCTATTTGAAAAGGGATGGGATGAGTAAAGGGAAGAAGCTTTCTGCTATTCTATTGACTTTAAGACAACTTTCAAATGGTTTTCATTTTAATGTCGACGAAGAAGTGTACATTTTTGTTCAACATTCAAGATTTGAAAATGTAATTTGCTATATACCTACCCATTTGTTGGAAAAAATAAAATTAGAAAATGTTAATTTACATTTTCAAGTATTTTTTTAATTTTCATTCAGATTTTAAAGTATTTATGTTCATTTTGTATATAATTTCATGTGATTTTTGATATGTTTATGTGTATTGCACATACTTAAAGGTGTAGCAAGAGAGAATCATTATTATATTAGGCTATAGAATAATTGAGTTTTTTGAAGTGGTTGAAAGTGTATGTTGCGGATCAATAAGATATAATAATAATCTATATATATAATTGAAATCTTATCTTAAGATATAATAATAATCTATAATAAAATATAATAAGATATCTTTATTTGATTTTTACAGAAAAAAATTTAGAAAATTTTCATAAAATGTAAGAGATTTACATTTTTCTAATTTTCCTAAAATCTCAGGTCCTAAAATTTCAGTTTTGTGTTTTTCTTTCACGGATGTGCTAACCTCAATGTGCTGCCATTGTAGGGTTACGCCTCTCAGTGTAATTAAATTTTGACTAAAAAAATATAATTATATTATTACAAACAATATTAATATTAATTTAGAATAATCAGTTTATGTATTTTTATAGTTTATTAATGTAATTACATAATGTAAATAATTTAATATTTGATAATTATAAACTCAAAATAAAGTAATAAATGACCAAAATCAATTTTTAAATTATATATATTACAATAAAAAAAATATACAATATTAAACCAAATTACATTTAATTTTATTAAATTTACAAATATATAGTTTTTCTAATAGTTTATTTTATAATTTTTTCTCACATTAATTATAAATTTCACAATTAACTATATTCAACAATTAATTCTATATTTTAAATAATATTTTCTTTAAATTTTATATTTATTGTATTCTATATTTTTTATTGAGGTATATATTGTCCATTTAGATTTTATTGAGGTATGTATTATATATAGTATAATGTACTTTTCAATTTCTATTTTACATAAAAAAATTGCATGTCAATTATTTGTTTAAAAATTTTATGTCCATTTTCTTTTAAAAAATAATTTATTTATTTTTTATATTTAACATTAAATCTTAAATTTTAAATATTACATTTTATATTTACTTTAACATTTTAAATTAGATTTATTTTTTAAATCATATATATATATAATTAAATTTACTTTTTATATTTTATCTTTCATATTTTAAATGAATAAAAAAAATTATAATTTATAATCTAGAATAAATTAAAATTAAAATTTTATATGAATTAAAAAATTTAAACCAAATCAAAATAATCTCAAAAAAATAAAACTTTTTAATCCTAGCATACTTCATAAAATTTCTTCCCTATCCTTGATATACAAATTAACTTTATCTGCACCATTTCATGATATGCATCATGCATGGGGCTCGATAGACAAATGTTGTCGTGGGGTAGAGTGTAGAAAGTGGAGCCATGGAGCGTAGCCTTCCAAGCTTTTAAACCTATACCTAAGCCTACTGTACATAGATCGTCATAAATGTAGATTTTTACCTTTGAACTCTTTTGCACCGACATGTGGGAAAATAGCAAAAAGATCTGTTTAAAGCAACCTTGTATAACTAATTGTAGCTACATAATTTGAATAGAAAAAAGATCTGTTTAAAGCAACCTTGTATAACTAATTGTAGCTACGTAATTTGGATAGAAATAAAGGTAAGTAAAAGAAAAATCTAAGTACTGAGAGTATGATTCCCAAAGCTTACTTCCTATGGTGAATTTCCAATATTTTAGGCTATTTTTTTGAACTAAGGTTTGCCTCATTTACCTTTCCAATAATGGGACGGGCCCCTCCTAGGATTCTATTTCAGTTTTATATTATACGATTTATGCATGTTTTGTTGACTACTGCTTCACTCTGACATCTATTTGAAAAGGGATGCGATGAGTAAAGGGAAGAAGCTTTCTGCTATTCTGTTGACCTTAAGACAACCTTCAAACAGTTTTCATTTTAATGTCAGCGAAGAAGTGTACATTTTTGTTCAACATTCAAGATTTGAAAATATAATTTGCTATATACCTACCCATTCATTGGAAAAAATAAAATTGGAAAATGTTAATTTACATTTTCAAGTTTTTTTTTATTTTCATTTAGATTTTAAAGTATTTATGTGTACTTTGTATATAATTTCATGTGATTTTTTATATGTTTATGTGCATTGCACATACTTAAAATTGCAGTAAGAGGGGTTCATTATTATATTAGGCTATAGAACAATTGAGTTTTTTGAAGTGGTTGAAAGAGTGTATGTTGTGGATCAATAAGATAGATTAAGATATTAAAATATAGTTCAAGGAAAAATTTATAACTTTTAAGTAATCTTGGAGAAGCACAATTTATATGACAAAAAGATAGTATATTTTTATATGGAGAGAACTAATGCTATGCCTTTAAGTTATTTTTTTGGAAATTAAGGAAATCTAACAATTCATTTATTAACAATAAAAATAAAAGATATATATTAATTACAAAATGTGTCAAGAGTCAAAAAAAATTTATTCAAAATTCATTGATATATGTTGACATAAGAATCATTATTGTCTATTGCATGTACATATAAATATTTTTAACTATGAATATTATGCCCAGGTGCATAATATTCATGGTATCCCAACTGGCGTATGAAATTATCAAAGCATGCAATTTCATCACACAGTGCATGTGTATACTCATTAATTGGTTCATTGCAACATCTCCTTCTTTGATGCTATTTGTGTGTCAACTATTCATACGAATCACCTTCTATAACTTGATAATTTGAGATGAAACATAATTTGCAACAGCTTCTACGTTCATTTCTCTAACATCAGGTGAATCAATTGAATCATTAGATCCAGTTGAATGTTGTGGGGAGGTATTCGACATAGGAATCAAACAATATCAATATTAATTTAGAATAATCGGTTTTATTTATTTTTACAATTTATTAATGTAATTACATCATGTAAATAATTTAATATTTGATAATTATATACTCAAAATAAAGTAATAAATAAATAAATTTTTAAATTAAATCCATATTACAATAAAAAACATATACAATATTAAACCATATTACACTTAATTCTATTAAATTTATAAATATATAGTTTTTCCAATATTTTATTTTATAATTTTTTCTCACATTAATTATAGATTTCACATTTAAATATATTCTACAATTAATTCTATATTTTAAATTATAGTTTCTTTAAATTTTATATTTATTGTATTCTATATTTTTTATTGAGGTATATATTGTAGATTTAGATTTTATTGAGGTATGTATTTTATATTCTATAATGTATTTTTCAATTTCTATTTTACATAAAAAAATTGCATGTCAATTATTTGTTTAAAAAATTTATGTCCATTTTCTTTTAAAAAATAAATAATTTTTTTATATTTAACTCTTAAATTTTAAATGAATAAAAAAATTGCAAAATATATAATCTAGAATAAATTAAAATTAAAATTTTATATTATAAATTTCATATTGATTAAAAATTTAAACCAAATCAAAATAATTTCAAAAAAAATAAAACTTTGTAATCCTAGCATGCTTTATAAATTTCTTACTTATCCATGATATACAAATTAACTTTATTTGCACCATTCTGTGATATGTGTAATGCCCCGCCACGCAACCCTAGAGGAAGTTGCAATTCACTACTTAAACATACCAATTTTTTTTTATTTTTTATTTTTTGTTTAAGTACAAATAACATGTAAGATGAATACACATTGCCAACAACCTCTAAGGCCATGAGACAAAGATTACTTTAAAACCCAAACAACAATTAACATCAACTGAAATCAAAACATTAATCACTTACAGAATTAAGATTACATACATCCCATACAAGATAAATTACAACAAGGATAATAAATACCTCAAGATTCCAATTAACAACATTTAAACAATATGATTACAACACTCATTCCCCGAATGAGGTAAATCCAAAAATCATGATTACAATTTACAAATTCCACCTTGATAACAAATGAGGGGTAATAAAATACAATAAGTACTGAGAGAACAAGGCATGAGAAGAAACTGATTCCCACGAGCTCTCCAACTGGAAATCACGACCACATAAATAAGAAGAAGTACCAACGGATTAAGATGCATGCCACCCGACCACGTGGAATCCAAAAGGTTCCACTCCCTCCGTGCTAGGAGATAGTAACAAGGATTTCCTAGACAAGACCATCTACCACTAGACACAGGCTAACACAAAAACTAAACTGCAAACAAGAACATATACCACATCATTTAACATCATGGTAACAATGCTTCCAGAGTACAAAAAAATTGAGTACAATCACTGTACAATAAAAAAAAACCCATGGTACAACACCATACTGACTGCTGTCATAGGAGGATTGTCATCACAAAGGTTGCATGGGATCTCCTGGCAAGTCTTCCTAGGTCCCGGCCCCCCTCTAGGGATATCTTGGAAACCTCAACCGACTCCCGGCCCCACATGCACACTAGAGCGGAATCGATTATCTCTCGTAAAGACAAGATAACGATCTTGCCATTCCAGGCCTTCCCGACTCATCTTATAACACCCCTCCATTTTGGATATTTGGATCGGCAGTGTTTTCTTGGTAATGTTTGATTATGCTTATGATGTGACTATGAACTTAGTGATTATTTAATCGTTAATTGTTTAGTGATGCGTATGTTATATGGTAATGTGACGATTGTGTTTGAACATGCTTTGACTTTGGAACTTGATTACTTGTGATCGTGGTTGTTAAACGATATGAAAGTTATATGTGGATGTGATGTTATTTTATTTCGATGTTATCTTTATGACATGTTTTGGAGTAACTTAGAAGATATCTAATTAAATGATGTTTTATGTTGTTGATCATATCTTTGATGTTAGATGCGTCAGTTAGTGATATTGTATTGGTGAAAGGGACGGATTGTATCACTCGCTTGTGAGCACCCTACAATCCTGAGATTCCCTCTTCACGGTGTGTTTGATTATATTATGTATATATTGCACGTTCAACATGCTTTTGTTGCAGGTTTACAGGTACACGACATTGACTCCACCTGGTTTCATAGGTTTGAGCGTGTCAATTTACCAATGGTAATTGATTGGGAGATAGTAGCTAGGTTTTCTGAGCCAAGTCGTCACCCTAGTCATAGCGTGTCGTCGGGTTGTCGTCGGGGTTGGTTGTGTTAATTTGGCCAATTTTCCTTGAGTATTTATTTAATTTCAAGTTTAAAGTTATTAATGGCATGTGTAGTTTAATTGATGATTAAATCTATGTTTAGTTGCAATGTTGAAATGCGATTTATTTTATTAATTGATTTGATTAATTAATGGAAATCATATTTGAGATTTGATTTAAATGAAATTATGAGTTTACATGAGAATTATATTTGAAATTTAAAAAAAAAAAGTGTTTTTAAAATTTTAAAAAATAGAAGTCTTTTAATGAATTAAAAATTAGGAAGTGGGTTGTTGAATTAAAAATTAGGAAATGGGTTTTTGAATTAAAAATTAGGAAGTGGAATTATATGAATTTAAAATTAGAAAGTGGGTTTGAATTAAAAAATTGGAAATATTCCCCACATGTTATTTTTTAAAATATATTTTGGGTAAGTGGGAATTTTAGGGCTTTTGACCAAATTAAGGGAAAAACCCTATTTTGGGAGAAAATGGAAAAACATCATCTAAGTTGGATTTTTTCAATTTGGGGAGATTTGCTTGGCTATGGTTCTGGATTTGGATTTGTGAAGGAAATTGAAGGAGGGTTTGAAGATCTCCATTGTTGAAGCTTGCAAAGTTTGGAGAAAACACAAGGTTCCACCATTTTCTCCCCTCTTCTTCTTCTCATTTTGTTTGTTTGAAAATATAGCTTTAGATTCTTTGAAAAATCCAAGGAAAAGCTTTCAAATTTGCTAAAACTGTAGTTAGATTTGAAAATAGAAACTTAGAGAGTTTCAAATGAAGAAATTTCACTTCTTGGTTGATTTGGAAGAAACCCAGAAAAAAATTCATTATGTTTATGCATCAAACTTCTGGTTCTCAGCTTTTTCCAGAAAAAAAAAAGAACTTGCCCAATCTGGCTGTGTTAATGGAAATAAGTATGCATATATATATATACATACCTGTATATAAATATGTCTATGGCTTTTGATTTAATCTGGTAAACTCGTCGAAACACAGGAGAAATTGTTTTTTTTTCTTGTATAAAAATGAAATATAAAAAAAAAAAGGGGTTTTTGTTGGGTGGGCACTGCCCCACGGCCGCCCCAAAGGGAGGCGCTGCCTCTGGTGGCCGCGTCCCCTATGAGGGGAGGCCACTGGGCAAGCAACCCACAACGAAGCCTGTGGGCTTCGCAGCCCACGCAGAGGTTTCGACCCCTGTTTGGGCCGCGCGGCCCACAGAAAATTAGGGCTGCGGCCCATTAAATATTATTTAAATTCATTTTTTTTATAAGTTTTGTGTTATTATAATTTATTTAATATTTTATATTATATTTATAATATCAATATTATATATGTAATATTATATTTAATATTTAATATTATATATTTAATATTAAATATTAAATATTTAATGAATAATATTATATATATAATATTTAATTTATAATTATAATATTTAATATTTTACAATATGGAAAAGTATATGGCATTTAAGTTTAATCAAATGATTAAAGTGATATATTAGAATGTTAAATTGATTATTTTAAGTAAATATATTTAAAACATAATTATATTTAAATAGGATCTATTTAAATATAATTTATTTAAGGAGTAGATTTTAACATCAAGTTGAAATAAAATGAGTACTTTAATTAATCGATTTTATTCAAAACTTTGTTTCGATCGGGAAACCTTGGGATTCTAAGTAATATTTTAGAGGTACACATTTAGATGATATTGGAATATCGAAAATAGAACTTACTCTATAATGATTATCGCATTGGTATTGAAGAAATGAAAGTTGATGTTGATCATTTGTATTATCTAGAATATTGAATTCGATTAATTTATTTATTTAATCCAGGTGGTAATATAGATTAAGGGATTTGATTAACATTTAGTTAAATCATTGATGCGAATTTGAATTCAAGATTAATTTATTTAATCTAGATGTCTATTTATCAAAACATTCTAAGTATGGAAGACAATTGAGAAACTTAGGGATAATGAATGACTTAGTTCAATCAGGTGGTTCTAATAATTAATTATGGAACAAAATTGAAGAGCTTAGGATTAACAAATGATTTATTGTAATCAAAGAACTTTATTTGTCAAATGTTGATTTACTGATAATTTGATTTTGATTATTTATAGATTGATTAAGTAGAGTTGTATTATTGGTTTAAATTCTTTAATGTCGGCAAGAGAATTTATGTATATACTATTTAGTATAATTGATTGGAATATGTTTGTGTTTAAGGAGAGATGAGTTTTAGTTGATTTACTTAATGCGGAGTTGGGATTAAAATTGAGTTATTGATCTAAATGATTATTTACTAAAAGTTTAACTTATAGAATACAGTGGTTAAACTTAGAAGTAACAAATGATTTAATGAAACATATGTGATTGAGTTGTTTGACTTATTGCTATAAGAGTAATTTATTTGGTCCAAATGTTTTATAATCAAGTGGATTTATTTACAGTATATGATTGTGAGACGTAGAGTGATTGATTGGTTTAATTCCAGTTCGATGATGCATTTATTTAAATGTCTTGATTTTGGAAAATGGTTGTGAAATTTAGAGTATGTGATCTGTTCTTTGAATATTTCTATGTTGTGAAAAGAAATGAGTTTATTAATTAGATAAATGCAAGTGATGGAAGCTGTGTTTGATTGGATTTAGGAAATCTGAACATTAGCTTATTTAATTGTCTAAAATGTTTTCAGTGTTTATAATGTTCATCCTCAATGTTGGGAGAATAGAGTCAATGTTGAAGTTTTCCAGATAGGAGTTCATGTATTGGTATGGGATTGTGGCATGTGAGTCAATTTTGATGTGTCATGGGAAAATGTGCATGTGACACCATGTTGTTTCACCTGGTTCTCACAAACGAGGATGTTTTGTACCTCCTTGGGAATAGGAGAGGGTCATGTGGATTTGTACCTCCTTTGAAAGGAGTGGGTTTTTGTAATTGGTTTCCTCCTATGTTTGGAGTGGGTTTGTACATTGGTTTCCTCCTTGGATTGGAGAGGGTTTTAACCTTGTTTCCTCCAGTGTTGGAGTGAGTTTCCTTGTTTTGTTGCCTCCTTGGATTGGAGAGGTCGTGTTATCTGGTCACCTTTTGTGGTTTAACTATGTGTGTTGTCTTAGGAGAGTGGCTTGCAAATGGGCGCCAGTGCACAAAGTGGTGCCAGGATAACCCCTTGCAAGTTGGTTAATTCAGTGATAACTAAATTAAACTTTTAGAAGCTTAGGTTGCATCAAACATTAAACAAGATAATTGTGCCTCGCTCATGGACCCAAGGGCTAGTTCGAGACTTGGGATGAGACGAGAAGGCCTAGAATGGCAAGATCATCTATCTCATCTAAATCACGAGAGGTATTTGGTTCCGCATGAGTAAGCATTGGTGCTAGGATTTCGGTTGAGGCTACCAGGATAACCCATGGAGTGGGGGCCGAGGCCTAGGAAGATTCCCAGAGGATATCCCTTGATGAGCTATGCGACGACACTCTTCCTAAGTCAATAGCTTGTACTTGATATTTGTGACACTCTTGATCTATTCTATGTCTGGAAGCAATGTAACCTATGACAGTGTTTTGCGAGTCGTACCTAGAGTTGTACGTATGACCGTTCAGTCATGTGATGAGGTCTTGTATTTATTTTGTATCAGTTTTGTGTGGCCTGTGCCTAGTGGTAGATGGTCTTGTGTAGGAATTCCTAGTTACTATCTCCTAGCATGGAGGGAGTGGAACCTTTTGGATTCCATGTGGTCGGGTGGTGTGCATCTTAAATCCGTTGGTTCTTCTTCATGTTCGTGTGTTCGTGATTTCCAGCTGGAGAGCTCGTGGGAATTAGTTTCTTCTCATGCCTTGTTCTCTCAGTTCTTATTGTATTTTATTACCCCTCAGTTGTTATTGAGGTGGAGTTTGTAATATGTAATCTTTTTTGTTGGACTTGCCTCATTCGGGGAATGAACATTGTAATCTTATTGTAAATCATGTTATTGGAATCAAGAGGTATCTTATACTCTTGGATGTAAATTATTATGTTGGAATGTATGTGAGCTTTACTTGTTAAGTAATTATTATGTTATGGTTTCAATCCATGTTCCGTGTTTGGTTTAAGTAACACAGTCTCGCAACCTAGGGGATTAGTTGGCAATGATTAAGTGAACTTGGATGTTAATTGTTTTAACTTACATGCTTTTGTTCTTATTTCAAAAAAAAAAAAAATAGTTTAGTTGTTTAGTAAATTGCAACTTTCCCTAGGGTTGTGTGGCGGGGCGTTACACATCTCAAGTCTCGTACAAGCCCTTGAGCCAATGAGTGAGGCTAAATTATCTTATTAATGTTCAAAGCTACTCTATCCCTAGTATAAGTTATTTAATTTCCACTTAATTAACTGACTCTCACACGAGTTATCCTGGAACCACTTTGGGCCTTGCGCTTGTTGAAAGCCACTCCCCTATCGACAACACATAACTCAACCACATGCCAAGGGTAGACAATGCACTAACACTTATCACAAATAATCAAAACACCTCAACAGGTAACACCACTATGGATGTCCAAAACTAAAACCAAAGCGTGCACGACCCAAGGCTAACACAAGGTTGACTAACATAATGAGAACCCACATAACAAACTGAAACATGACTCAACCTTAAGCCATAAGGTCACACAACCTGTCGTGGTAACCAGGTTTCCACTGAAACATAACTCAAGCACTTCCCAATTAAAACAATAACAAACACATGATGCACAACATCGTTTCAAGATAACACACTAGAAGACTTACATAACATTCACTCTAATTCCACAACATCGAAGACGAACAATCAAACACTAAAAGCATTCAGACAATTAGATAAGCTAAGGTTCAGATTTCCTAAATCCAGTCAAACACAGTTTTATGACTTGCACATATCCAATCAATTAAACCCATTTCTTTTCACAACATAGAAATTTTCAAAGAACAGATCATTTACTCTAAATTTCACAACCATATTCCAAAATCAAGACATTTTTTTAATAAATAACACCGTCGAATTAAAATTAAACCAATCAATAACTCTACGTCTCACAATCATATACAGTAATTAAATCCACTTGATTAACAAAACATTTCAATTAAATAATAAGTCCCTCCTTTCTCTAAGTTTCGCCACTATATTCTATAATTAAAACTTCTTAATAAATAACACTTAGATCAACAAATTAGTCTTCAATTTCAACTCGACATTAAATAAATCCACTAAGTCTTATCTCTACTTGAACATGAATTCATTCCAACAAATTTACTTAATAGTGCATACTCGATGTATATCCTGATATATATTTAAATATTTAAATCACATTGTCAACATTAAAGAATTTAAACCAATAGTTTGGTTCTACTTGATCAATCTATAATTAATCAAAATCAATCTTAAACGTTCGAATACATTTGACTATTCATCAGTTTAATTTCTGCTTGTACAAATGGGATGATCATTGCAAAGTTCCTATTTTAAATGTTGAAACATCATTTAAACATATGCTTCTAACATTATTTTAATATTCTAATATTTCCTGATTAACCATAATCATCAAATAATAAAATTTCTAAATAAGGAAATTTGATCATCATCAACTCTATTCAATACTTGTTAAATTATCTAAGGTTCACTTGGCACCATTAAAGTATTAAATTTAATATTTTATTCTGTTTGCTCAATTCTAGATACAGATTAAAATACCCTTTTAAAATAACACTATTCATTAAAATAACGATTCCATTCCAAATATATCAATGCTATAATTTATTTAAAAGAATCCCTATTTAAACAGATTTAAACATCTTTTAAATGTCTATATTAAGAAAATGTTATCACTATAATCCATTTGATTATACTTTAATACCATATTATCCCATATTATAAAATATTAAATATTATAAATTAATATTTAAATATTTAATATTTAATATTAAGTATATAATATTAAATATTAAACATATTAATATTAAATATTAAATATATAATATTAATATTATAAATATAATATAAAATATGATATCATTTATAAACACAAAACTTAAAATAAAACGAATTTCTTTTTCTTTAAAAAAATTAAGGGTCGAAACCCTAAGGGTGGGCACGCAGCCCTACCTCCCCGTGGTCGGCGGGGCTGTGTGCTCCGCACATAGTCCATCCGCCTCCCACGGCGGCGGGGCTGTGTGCAAAGCACATAGTGTCCATCGCCCACGGGCGGCGGAACTGTGTGCTTCGCACACAGTGACCATCGCCTGCGGGTGGCGGGGTTGTGTGTCGAGCACACAGTGCTCGCTTTCCGGCGGCGGCGTCGGTGATGGTGGCAGCGGCAGGGGTTGGCCTCCCCAGCCTCCCACAAAATAAATAACATTTATTTTTATTTGTATTTTTTAAAATACAAATACACTCCCCACAAAGAAACCCATTAAGAACTTCACAAAAAGAACAAACCAGGGGTATTTTCCAGAAATTTAATAAATGGAAACCTAGTATTTTTTTAAAATGAATTTGTGGGTTTTATTGTGCAAATGCCCAACAAAATCTTGCAACAAAACAATGGATTTTACAACACAACCATAGGGTTTAGATTTCTGTTTTGACAACAAAACTCTTTTGGTTTTCTTTTCATTGTTTTTTCCATTGTTGATTCTAGTTTTGGTTTTCTTTTCAAAATCTCAACTCAAAATGCAAGTTTTCAAACAAATAACTCATTGGTTTCATTGAATTCAAACAACATTTCAAGATTTCTAAATAGCATGAAGAGGATCTAATCTATTTTCAAAATGGACAAGCAAGAATAAGAGGAACCTATTTTCTTCCTCCAAAACTTGAAGCCTTCAAACATGGAGTTTTCCAATTCCTCCATTGAATCCATCCCAAGCAAAAGTCTCCATCTCCTTCACAAATCCAAGCAAAAACATAGCCAAGCCAATTTTCCCCCAAATTGAAAGATTCAAAAATTAATGAGATCCCCTTTTTTCCAAATAGGGTTTTTCCCAAATTATTCACAAATTGAAATTCAAATTAAATTTCAATTTTCAAATTCAAAAACAAATATCTTTTACCAAAAAAAGTCAACTATTTCCAAAAATATATTTTCTACCCCAAAGTCATTGCATTGAAAATATTTGGAATTTTAAATAACTTAAACAATTTTCAATTTTCTAAATAGAATTCAACATATTTTAAAACCTTCTTTTCACACAAACTAATTTAAATCTTTTAACACTTTTAATTCAAGGAATAACTTAATCAATTCCACAATTAATTTAATTCATCAATAAAATAAATATAATCCTTATTTTATTAACTAAATTAAATTAATTAATAAAGTAACATCCCTAGCATTATAACCAAATATATTTAAGCCACAGATTAACAACACAAACCATTATAACTTGAATTTAATTAAAGACCAAGGTGACCTGGGCAACACGAAACAACCAAACCCGACTACAACCTGACGACACACTGTGACTAGGGTAACGACTTGACACAAAAAACCTATCTACTATCTCCCAATCAATTTTCGTTGGTCAATGGACACACTCAAACTTGGAAACCAGGTGGAGTCGATGTCATGTACCTACCAACCTGCAACAAAGAGCATGTTGAACGTGCATATATACATAATATGATCAAACACATCGTGAAGAGGAAATCTCATAATTGTAGGGCACTCGCAAGCAAGTGATACAATCCCATCCCCTTCACCAATACAATATCACTAACTGACGCATCTAACATCAATAACATGATCAACAACATAAAACATCGTTAAATTTAATATCTTCTAAGTTAATCCAAAACATACCATAAGGGTAACATCAAGATAACATCACATCGAAATATAACATCCACATTGTATAACAATTGCAATCAAAAGCAACCTAGTTCCAAAGTCAAAGCATAATCAGACACAATCATAACAGGGAAGAACAATGCCGATCAAAGAGCCAAAACGAAGGGGTGTTACAATATGCATCATGCATGGGGCCTGATAGACTTTGTAATCCAAGCTTTTAAACCTATACCTAACCCTACTATATGTAGATCCTCTCAAATGTAGATTTTTACCTTTGAACTCTTTTGCACTGATGCACGGGAAAATAGCAAAAAGATCTGTTTAAAACAACCTTATATAACTAATTGTAGCTACGTTATTTGGATAGAAATAAAGGTGAGAAAAAGAAAAAGCTAGGTACTCAGAGTATGATGCCCAAAGCTTACTTCCTATGGTGAATTTCACATATTTTAGGCTTCTTTTTTAGACTAAGGTTTGCCCCATTCACCTTTCAAGTAATGGGATGAGCCCCTCCTAGGATTCTATTTTAGTTTTAAATAAAGTAATAAATAACTAAATCAAATTTTAAATTAAATCCATATTACAATAAAAAATATATACAATATTAAACCATATTACACTTAATTTCATTAAATTTATAAATATATAGTTTTGCCAATAGTTTATTTTATAATTTTTTCTCACATTAATTATAGATTTCACATTTAAATATATTCTACAATTAATTCTATATTTTAAATTATAGTTTCTTTAAATTTTATATTTATTGTATTCTATATTTTTTATTGAGGTATATATTGTAGATTCAGATTTTATTGAGGTGTGTATTTTATATTCTATAATGTATTTTCAATTTCTATTTTACATAAAAAAATTGCATGTCAATTATTTGTTTAAAAATTTTATGTCCATTTTCTTTTAAAAATTCAATAATTTTTTTTTATATTTAACTTTTAAATTTTAAATATTACATTTTATATTTACTTTAACATTTTAAATTAGATTTATTTTTTAAATCATATATATAAAATTAAATTTATTTTTTATATTTTATCTTTCATATTTTAAATGAATAAAAAAATTGCAAAATATATAATCTAGAATAAATTAAAATTAAAATTTTACATTATAAATTTCATATGAATTAAAAAATTTAAACCAAATCAAAATAATTTCAAAAGAACCAAAACTTTGTAATCCTAGCATGCTTTATAAATTTCTTAATTATCCATGATATACAAATTAACTTTATTTGCACCATTCCGTGATATGCATCATGCATGGGGCCCGATAGACAAATGTTGTTGTCGGGTAGAGTGTAGATAGTTGAGCCATGGAGCATAGCCTTCCAAGCTTTTAAACCTATACCTAACCCTACTATACGTATATCGTGGCAAAAGTAGATTTTTACCTTTGAACTCCCATGGAGCATAGCCTTCCAAGCTTTTAAACCTATACCTAACCTTACTATACGTATATCGTGGCAAAAGTAGATTTTTACCTTTGAACTCCCATGGAGCATAGCCTTCCAAGCTTTTAAACCTATACCTACCCCTACTATACGTATATCGTGGCAAAAGTAGATTTTTACCTTTGAATTCCCATGGAGCATAGCCTTCCAAGCTTTTAAACCTATACCTAACCCTACTATACGTAGATCATCGCAAATGTAGATTTTTACCTTTGAACTCTTTTGCTCTTTTACACTGACGCACGGGAAAATAGCAAAAATATTTATTTAAAGCAACCTTGTATAACTAATTGCAGCTATGTTATTTGGATAGAAATAAAGGCAAGAAAAAGAAAAAGCCAGTACTCAAAGTATGATGCCCAAAGCTTACTTCCTATGGTGAATTTCACATATTTTAGTCTTCTTTTCATACTAAGGTTTGCCTCATTCACCTTTCAAGTAATGGGACGAGCCCCTCCTAGGATTCTATTTCAGTTTTAAATAAAGTAATAAATAACTAAATCAAAATTTAAATTAAATCCATATTACAATAAAAAACATATACAATATTAAACCATATTACACTTAATTCTATTAAATTTATAAATATATAGTTTTGTCAATAGTTTATTTTATAATTTTTTCTCACATTAATTATAGATTTCACATTTAAATATATTCTATAATTAATTTTATATTTTAAATTATAGTTTCTTTAAATTTTATATTTATTGTATTCTATATTTTTTATTGAGGTATATATTGTAGATTTAGATTTTATTGAGGTATGTATTTTATATTCTATAATGTATTTTTCAATTTCTATTTTACATAAAAAAATTGCATGTCAATTATTTGTTTAAAAAATTTATGTCCATTTTCTTTTAAAAAATCAATAATTTATTTTATATTTAACTCTTAAATTTTAAATATTACATTTTATATTTACTTTAAAATGTTTTGAATTAGATTTGTTTTTTAAATCATATATATATAATTAAATTATTTTTTATATTTTATGTTTCATATTTTAAATGAATAAAAAAATTGCAAAATATATAATCTAGAATAAATTAAAATTAAAATTTTATATTATAAATTTCATATGAATTAAAAAATTTAAACCAAATCAAAATAATTTCAAAAAAACAAAACTTTGTAATCCTAGCATGCTTTATAAATTTCTTACTTATCCATGATATACAAATTAACTTTATTTGCACCATTCCGTGATATGCATCATGCATGGGGCCCGATAGACAAATGTTGTCGTGGGGTAGAGTGTAGATAGTTGAGCCATGGAGCATAGCCTTCCAAGCTTTTAAACCTATACCCAACCCTACTATACGTATATCGTGGCAAAAGTAGATTTTTACCTTTGAACTCCCATGGAGCATAGCCTTCCAAGCTTTTAAACCTATACCTAACCCTACTATACGTATATCATCACAAAAGTAGATTTTTACCTTTGAACTCTTTTGCACTGACGCATGGGAAAATAGCAAAAAGATTTGTTTAAAGCAACCTTGTATAACTAATTGTAGCTGTCGCGCCCACAAAAGGATATGAAAATCATGGCAAAACCTATCCTGGGAATTGGACATTCCAGTAGGTGACTAATACCTCTTCGTGGATGTTCATTTACTTGTCAAACCAGGGAACGTAAACTTTAAATGGAGCGGCACTATATGTGCACTAAGAACCGGTTTCAGTCATAACCTATTGAAAATAAACACTTGGAAAGAAATTCTATCTATGCTACAGGAAGGTAATGTGAAGTTCTCTTAACTCAATCAGAATCTAACCAAAGCAAAAATCATAATAGCTACAATTGAGAGACAAACTATAAACTGGCCTTATGCTGCAGGAACAAACACAGGGATGGATTCCTGATGCTGCAAGAACAGTATAAGATTGAGCTTGTGCTGAAACTTCTAAAATGAAATCTAACTTGAATTAACAAAGGATAAATAACTACGCTCCTACAGATACTTACTAAGTGGGCCCCCTTAGCAAGCATCAACTAATTAACACAGAAGATTGTGCTTAGAACTCCATCAAATTTTATTCATAACGTGAAATCATTTACATTGATTGTTCTGCTTCAGAAAACTAACAAAAACTCTGATTCATATTATAACTCTAACTCTTACATAATTTGCTTCTCTATCTATCTATCTATCTCCTTCTTGTTCACCCGCGCAGGAGGAACACTTATTTTAAATCAGGAGAACAACTAACTAACTAACCCTAACAGAGAAAGACGTGGATATAAAATGTATCCCGAAATCGAGGAACATACTTCATAAATGAGTTTATCTGTTCAACCCGATCCAAAGAGAATCAAGCACTCCACTCTTTCCAGATTAAATGTCATTTAAAATCCTTCCCAACAATTTCTGTCAAAGAGTCTTCGCCAGAGCTTCCTTGAAGTCATGCAGGAAATGGACTTTACTGCAAGGCCGAGATTGGCTGCGCTTGACTCGATCATACTTTCTTCAACAACTTGTGAAACATAAGGTAACAGATGCGAAAGAAAATGCACATGGCACATACACAATATCCATTCATTAATCACATATTTAAATATATTTCATCATTCAAAAACTACATGCGTTATACTAGTCATTTGGGAAGTCAAGCAGGGTAATAAATATAGACATGTCAACATGATAGGCTACAGGAACATGAAATTGTATTGCTATAGGATATCCCCCAATAAAAGGTTTCAAAAGAGTTAAACAACCATAATCAACAAAAGTAAAGGTATTAAAAGTACACCATGATATCCAAATTATGAGCATATTTTAGGCTCATCATTTTTCCCCCTACTTAACCCAATGCTAGTCCTCCAGCATTAAACTTCCTGGTGGTCTCTCTGAAATCAGTGGTTGAGGCATGACCCTGAAATGGAATTCCAAATTTGTAACAAAAGCCTCTGTAACTCTGCCACCTTTCATACCTATGGGCTTCTGTGTCTTCATTAAGATTTGTAGCTTGGTAAGAATAAAGGGGCCACATTACCACAGGAGGTCTAAATGTTAATGGCAACCACAATTCAAACCTCGTTTGAAGTCCCAACTGTATGTATTTGCTTGATCGTTTAACAGCTTCCGTAAAATTTAGTGGACTGTGAGGTTCAGACTTTCTTAACCCAACAGTTAATCTTTCCCACCTCTTTTCAATTCTGGAGTATGACAGTCTCCAAAATGAGTATGATTGTTCCTGAAATTCATCATATACATGTTTCCTAAGATCAAATATTTTCATTCTGGCTGTATTATTATTAAAACCATATGCTAGAGTAAGACAAGTTTTCAACATTGTGCGGGGGTCTAAACTCTCAGAACGCAATGGAACAGGCTCATTCCTTTTGGCTTCTTCATATGTTTCCCATTGCCTGCCATAATTTGCTTCATTTGCTGCCCAAGACATAAGTGATCTCAAATGGATGTCACCAATATACAGAAGGGGATTCCACTCTGTTTCAAATGGAATTAAAAAGCCATGTAGATAAAATTCACACAAAGAATTTCTCATCCAATTAGGGGCTACCTGATATGCATCGTAAAATTCTTTAGCAGTGTGAAGAATAGGATCTTGATTTCTGGAAATTCTCATCAGTTGGAACCACAAGAATTGTTCCTTGAGGCACAGAGCATAAACTTTGGGTGTTGGTCTACATTCCATAATCTGACAAGTTACCTTCAGCATTTCATCCATTTTCTCTTTTAACTCCTGAATTTCCAGTTTCTGCTCTTCAATTTCCTTTTTCAGTTTCTTCTTTTCCTCCTCCCAAAGACTTTGTTGCATTTTAGTCTTAGCTAGGTGGCGGAAAGTTAGGGTTTGTAATGTAACCGGTCTCCATGTAGCTTTGAAATATTCCAAAAATTCAATTAAAAATGTCTTCTTATAAACAACAATGGCTTGACAAGTTGTAGGAGGAATTGAGGCTTCATTGGCCACTTCCAATGGTTCAGTATGTTCTTCCTCTTGCTGCAGGATAATTTCCTGTTGCTGCAGTGGAGAAGACTGTGCTTCCTCTTAAATCTGCATAGCCGCAGCAGCCAAGTCATCAAGACTTGGTACTCCCCTTTCATTATGCTCAACTTCCCTTGTCCCAACTTGTTCTTCAAGAATAACAAATGAACTCTATGCAACACTCTCAGACACATTCTAAGAAACATTACATTCAGACTCTCTAGATTCTTTTGAAATTATAATAACCTCGGGTTGAGGTGAAGCAGGAGATACTTTACACTGTGCTCTAGTGGAAACTCTTCTTGGCAATGTTGCGGCTGCAAGAGGTGTTCTCGTAGCCTTCCTCTTTTCAAATTTCCTAGAAGGTTCTGCCTTGTCAGAGGATGATGGTGAACTGGTGATGGCAACAGGTGTTGCTATAGGAGACAATGTTGTAGGAGAAGAACGTTTCCTTTTTTGAGAACGAGGGTCAGATTCTGGGGTCTGTTCTGCCCTAGATGACTCTCCGGCCTTTGTTTTTCCTCTCTCTCTCCTACTGGCAGCCCTAGTTTGCACCCGGGCAGATGACTCTGGTGTGAGAGCTGCAGGACCAGGTGCTACAAGAGTAGATGATGCTTGCCCTGTTCTTCTACTGGTAGACGCCATTTCCTCTTTCTTTTTTTGAGGTTGTGGGGTAAGTGCCCTAGGGGGTTCTAGACATTGCAGGCTCTTCTAGGCAACAAATTCTCGCCAGGAAAGAGGTGATACATCTCTCAAAGAGCATGCAATCAACAATTTTATGAGGCCATGGTGAGCAATAGAATTATCTTTCCTCTGTTGGGTTCCGTGGGCACATTGTTCCAGAAATTTTAACAAAAAGTTCAAAACATTAACAGCTAATTCATGCCTCATATGACTTAGCAATTTGAAGTGGTAAGAATGTAGGTAGGAGAAACGACCTTCATAATTTAAATACCTGATTATGAAAGCAGCATATTCTAGGTATGGAGGAGGCAACGACACTCGCTTGCATCCCTGCTTTGAGACCTCCAAAGGTCCATCAGTGGGTATTGAAAATTCTACCCTTGCAGAGGCAACATCCGAAGAAATTTTTTCTCCAATGGCTGGGAGCCTGGTTACTTCTACAATTTTTTCTTTATTTACAACAACTGTTAGACCCCATACAGTAGCCTCCCCTTCAGAAAGGGTTCTCAAAAATTCACCTGCAGCCTCCTAATTAAAAGCATCTAAACTCAAAAAGTAATTCAGCCAACCACAGAGGCTGAATGCTTGGGCCGTTTGAGGATTTTGCATTAACAACTCATGAGCTACAGGCTCATGCCTTACCAGCTGACCACCCATGTTCACATTTTTGCCTTAGCTGAACTCAACTCTTTTCTGAAAATCAAAAATTTCCCTGTTCTGCTCTAGTTCTTTTCTGTTCCGCCGTCACTTTTCTCTTCTTTTCCAAACTTTTTAAACAAGCAATTTTTTTTTAAACAAGCAGTTTTTGAATGTGATTTTCAATGAAAAACATGCAATGAAAAAGACATGCAATCATATTTGGAAAGTACCAGAAAAATAATAAAGAAAGATTATCTGAGCAGTTGTGACAGCGGCGAAAGGACAAGTTTAAAAAGTGGATTATCCTGCCCCCTACTTAGAGTATGACATGTGTCCTCACATGTACTAAGGAATAGGTAGAAATCAGGTAATAATGAATGATACAGAC
Organism: Sequoia sempervirens; assembly: GCA_007258455.2. Lineage (NCBI taxonomy): Eukaryota > Viridiplantae > Streptophyta > Pinopsida > Cupressales > Cupressaceae > Sequoia > Sequoia sempervirens. Next base: position 747,380,839 of record VDFB02058242.1, on the reverse strand, counting down.
AGTGCAGTAAATGAATAAAATGAAATAAATCAAAAATGTGATAATCAAAAGATATTGCGTACCTTTCATTAAATGCTTGTACGTGCTGAGAAAGTTGACGACTTCGGCATGAGATGATAATTGGGAATGAAATCATAATTAGAGGTGGTGCGGATGAATGAGATGGATGGATGACGTGGACAGATGAGATGAATGGATGGAATGGATGGATGGTACGGAAGATAAAGAAGTGGGATGTGGCGAAAAGTGGAAACGAAGAAAAAGGGGTTCCCTTAAAAAAGAAACCTTTATTATGAGCATGCATTACAAAATCATGGAGAAGCTGCAGGAGAAAGGCTAAAGCCTCCGACTGCAAGAGAATTAGTGGCAGGATCCTGAACGAACTGCTGCATGAATTCTTCTTTTGAGACTGGTTTATGGTACAACCAGAGACAGTGTCCATTAACTAACAACTTGAATCTAATAGGATCAATTGTAACAAGTTGCACTGAACCATTAGCAAATACATTCTCAATTTCATACGGGCCCAACCATCTGGTTTGTAATTCTTCCTCTTGCTGCAGGATAAATTCCTGTTGCTGCAGTGGAGAACAGACTAAACCGTTGGAAGTGGCCAATGAAGTCTCAATTCCCCCTGCAACTTGTCAAGCCATTGTTGTTTATAAGAAGACATTTTTAATTGAATTTTTGGAATATTTCAAAGCTACATGGAGACCGGTTACATTACAAACCCTGACTGTCTGCCACCTGGCCAAGACTAAAATGCAACAAAGTCTTTGGGAGGAGGAAAAGAAGAAATTGAAAAAGGAAATTGAAGAGCAGAAACTGGAAATTCAGGAGTTAAAAGAGAAAATGGATGAAATACTGAAGGTAACTGGTTAGATTATGGAATGCAGACCACCACCTAGAGTTTATGCTCTGTGCCTCAAGGAACAGTTCTTGTGGTTCCAACTGATGAGAATTTCCAGAAATCAAGATCCTATTCTTCACACTACTAAAGAATTTTACGATGCATATCAGGCAGCCCCTAATTGGCTGAGAAATTCTTTGTGTGAATTTTATCTACATGGCTTTTTAATTCCATTTGAAACAGAGTGGAATCCCCTTCTGTATATTGGCGACATCCATTTGAGATCACTTATGTCTTGGGCAGCAAATGAAGCAAATTATGGCAGGCAATGGGAAACATATGAAGATGCTGAAAGGAATGAGCCTGTTCCATTGCGTTCTGAGAGTTCATACCCCCGCACAATGTTGAAAACCTGGCTTACTCTGGCATATGGTTTTAATAATGATACAGCCATAATGAAATATTTGATCTTAGGAAACAGGTATATGATGAATTTCAGGAACAATCATACTCGTTTTGGAGACTGTCATACTCCAAAATTGAAAAGAGGTGGGAAAGATTAACTATTGGGTTAAGAAAGTCTGAACCTCACAGTCCACTAAATTTTACGGCAGCTCTTAAACGATCAAGCAAATACATACAATTGGGACTTCAAAAGAGGTTTGAATTATGGTTGCCACTAACATTTAGACCCTTGTGGTAATTTGGCCCCTTTATTCTTACCAAGCTACAAATCTTAATGAAGACACAGAAGCCCGTAGGTATGAAAGGTGGCAGAGTTACAGAGGCTTTTGTTACAAATTTGGAATTCCATTTCTAGGCCCAAAATAAAGGTAAGAAAAAGAAAAATAGCAAAAATATTTGTTTAAAGGAACCTTGTATAACTAATTGCAGCTACGTAATTTGGATAGAAATAAAGGTAAGAAAAAGAAAAAGCTAGGTACTCAAAGTATGATGCCCAAAGCTTACTTCCTATGGTGAATTTCGCATATTTTAGGCTTCTTTTTCAGACTAAGGTTTGCCTCATTCACCTTTCAAGTAATGGGATGGGCCCCTCCTAGGATTATATTTCAGTTTTATATTATACAATTTATGCATGTTCTATTGACTACTGCTTCACTCTGACATCTATTTAAAAATGGATGGGATGAGTAAAGGGAATAAGCTTTTTCTTGTTTTGTTGACTTTAAGACAACCTTCAAGTGGTTTTCATTTTAGTGTGGGTGAAGAAGTGTACATTTTTGTTCAGCATTCAAGATTTGAAAATGTAATTTGCTATATAACTACCCATTTGTTGGAAAAAATAAAATTGAAAAATGTTAATTTACATTTTCAAGTTTTTTTATTTTCATTCAGATTTTAAAGTATTTATGTTTACTTTGTATATAATTTCATGTGATTTTTGATATGTTTATGCGTATTGCACATACTTAAAGGTGTAGTAAGATCTAGGTTAATTATTATATTAGGCTATAGAACAATTGAGTTTTTTGAAGTGGTTGAAAGAGTGTATGTTGTGGATCAATAAGTTAGATTAAGATATTAAAATATAGTTGGGAAAAGTTATCTTTTAAGTAACCGTGGAGAAGCACAATTTATATGACAAAAAGATAGTATATTTTATATGGAAAAAACTAATGTTATTCCTTTAAGTTATTTTTTTGGAAATTAAGGAAATATAACAATTCATTTATTAACAATAAAAATAAAAGATATATATTAAATGCAGAATGTGTGAAGAGTCAAAAAAACTTTATTCAAAATTCATTGATATATGTTGAGACAATAATCATTATTGTCTATTGCATGTACATACAAATATTTTTAACTATGAATATTATGCCCAGGTGCATAAGATGTATAGTATCCTAACTAGTGTATGAAATCATCAAAGTGTGCAATTTCATCACACATTGCATGTGTATACTCATTAATCAGTTCATTGCAACATCTTCTTTGATGTTATTTGCGTGCTAACTAGTCATACGAATCACCTTCTATACCTCAATAATTTGAGATGAAACGTAATTTGCAACAGCTTCTACATTTGTTTCTCCAACATCAGGTGAATCAATTGAATCATTCGATCCAGTTGAATGTTGTGGGGAGGTATTCGACGCAGGAATCAAAGGAGTATAATCTTAGCATCGCTTGTGAAGTCTATAATAGTAAGTGGTGTGTATTCTTCAAAATCATTAGTTAACAAAAAAATAGATTTTTTAATTGATTTTAGAAACTTAACAATTATGTCTCCTTAAGATATTTTCCACATAATAAAAGATAAGATATATATGATTTAAATGTTTGATTTTTGTTTTAAATTTTAAAAATTATTTAAATATTTGATTTTTGGTTTTGAATTTAGAAATTATTTAAAGTTTTGATTTAGCTTGATTAAAAATCAAGCATTTTAGATAAGATATATATATATGATTTAAATCTTTAATTTTTGTTTTAGATTTTAAAAATTATTTAAATATTTTATTTTTGATTTTGAATTTAGAAATTTTTTAAATGTTTTATTTAGCTTTATTAAAAATAAAGCATATTTTTTAGTTGATTTTAGAAACTTAACAATTATGTTTGCTTGAAATATTATAATTAAAATATTATTAATTATATTAGATTATTAATAATTTATATCTTATCTTTATTTTATTTGATTTTTAGAAAAAAAATTAACAAATTTTCATTTTTTAATGTTTCTAAAATTTTGGCTACTTAAAATCATTAAAATATTAATGGTATAATATTTTATTATAATATATATAATTGAAATATTATCTTAAGATATAATAATAATCTATATATATAATTGAAATCTTATCTTAAGATATAATAATAATCTATAATAAAATATAATAAGATATCTTTATTTTATTTTTAGAGAAAAAAATTTAGAAAATTTTCATAATGTAAGAAATTTACATTTTTCTAATTTTCTTAAAATTTCGGGTCCTAAAATTTTGGCTTTGTGTTTTTGTTTCACTATGTGCTGACCTAGGCCATGCTGCCATTGTAGGGTTACGCCTCTCGACGTAATTAAATTTTGACTAAAAAATATAATTATATTATTACAAACAATATTAATATTAATTTAGAATAATTGGTTTATGTATTTTTACAATTTCGATAAAAAACATATACAATATTAAACTATATTTCATTTAATTCTATTAAATTTATAAAGATATAGTTTTTCCAATAGTTTATTTTATAATTTTTTCTTACACTAATTATAGATTTCACAATTAACTATATTCTACAATTAATTCTATATTTTAAATTATATTTTCTTTAAATTTTATATTTATTGTATTTTATATTTTTTATTGAGGTATATATTATAGATTTAGATTTTATTGAGGTATTTATTTTATATTCTATAATGTATTTTTCAATTTCTATTTTACATAAAAAAAATTGCATGTCAATTATTTGTTTAAAAAATTTATGTCCATTTTCTTTTAAAAATTCAATAATTTTTTTAATATTTAACGTTAAATCTTAAATTTTAAATATTACATTTTATATTTACTTTAACTTTTTAAATTAGATTTATTTTTTAAATCATATATATATATAATTAAATTTATTTTTTATATTTTATCTTTCATATTTTAAATGAATAAAAACATTGTAAAATATATAATCTAGAATAAATTAAAATTAAAATTTTATATTATAAATTTCATATGAATTAAAAAATTTAAACCAATTCAAAATAATTTCAAAAAAAACAAAACTTTGTAATCCTAGCATGCTTTATAAATTTCTTACCTATGAGTGATATGCAAATTAATTTTATCTGCACACTTCGTGATATGCATCATGCATGGGGCCCGATAGACAGACGTTGTCATGGGGTAGACTGTAGATAGTGGAGGCGTGGAGCGTATCCTTCCAAGATTTTAAACCTATACCTAACCCTACTGTACATAGATCGTTGCAAATGTAGATTTTTTCCTTTGAATTCTTTTGCATCGACACGTGGGAAAATAGCAAAAAGATTTGTTTAAAGCATCCTTGTATAACTAATTGCAGCTACGTAATTTGGATAGAAATAAATGTGAGAAAAAGAAAAAGCCAGGTACTATACATAGATCGTCGCAAATGTAGATTCTTACTTTTGAACTCTTTTGCACTGATGCTTGAGAAAATAGCAAAAAGATCTATTTAAAGCATCCTTGTACAATTAAATGCAGCTATGTAATTTGGATAGAAATAAAGGTGAGAAAAAGTAAAAGCCAGGTATTGTACATAGATCGTCGCAAATGTAGATTCTTACCTTTGAACTCTTTTGCACCGACGCGCGGGAAAATGGCAAAAAGATCTATTTAAAGAAACCTTGTACAATTAAATGCAACTATGTAAGTTGGATAGAAATAAAGGTGAGAAAAAGAAAAAGCTAGGTACTATACATAGATCGTCGCAAATGTAGATTCTTACCTTTGAACTCTTTTGCACCGACAGACAGGAAAAAAGAAAAAAGATTTGCTTAAAGCAACCTTGTATAACTAATTGCAGCTACATAATTTGAATAGAAATAAAGGTGAGAAAAAGAAAAAGCCAGGTATTGTACATAGATTGTCACAAATATAGATTCTTACCTTTAAACTCTTTTGCACCGACATGCAGGAAAATAGCAAAAATATTTTTTTTAAGGAAATTTGTACAATTAAATGCAACTACGTAATTTGGATAGAAATAAAGGTGAGAAAAAGAAAAATCCAAATACTATACATAGATCATCGCAAATGTAGATTCTTACCTTTGAACTCTTTTGCACCGACGTGTGGGAAAATAACAAAAAGATCTATTTAAAACAACCTTGTACAATTAAATGCAGCTACGTAATTTGGATAGAAATAAAGGTGAGAAAAAGTAAAATCTCGGTATTGTACATAGATTGTCTCAAATGTAGATTCTTACCTTTGAACTCTTTTGTATCGACGCACGAGAAAATAGCAAAAAGCTCTGTTTAAAGCAACCTTGTACAATTAAATGCAGCTACGTAATTTGGATAGAAATAAATGTGAGAAAACATAGATCATCGCAAATGTAGATTCTTACCTTTGAACTCTTTTGCACCGACGTGTGGGAAAATAGCAAAAAGATCTGTTTAAAGAAACCTTGTATAACTAATTGCAGCTACATAATTTGGATAGAAATAGAAGTGAGAAAAAGAAAAAGCCAAGTACTCAGAGTATGATGCCCAAAGCTTACTTCCTTGGTGAATTTCACATATTTTAGGCTTCTTTTGTAGACTAAGGTTTGCCTCATTCACCTTTCAAGTAATGGGATGGGTCCCTCCTAGGATTCTATTTCATTTTTATATTATACGATTTATGCATGTTCTATTGACTACTGCTTCACTCTGACGTCTATTTGAAAAGGGATGGGATGAGTAAAGAGAAGAAGCTTTATGTTGTTCTGTTGACTTTAAGACAACCTTCAAACAGTTTTCATTTTAATGTCGGTGAAGAAACATACGTTTTTGTTCAACATTCAATATTTAAAAATATAATTTGCTATATACCTACCCATTCATTGGAAAAAATAAAATTGGAAAATGTTAATTTACATTTTCAAGGTTTTTTTATTTTCATTCAGATTTTAAAGTATTTGTGTTTACTTTGTATATAATTTCATGTGATTTTTGATATGTTTATGTGTATTGCACATACTTAAAGGTGCAGTAAGAGAGGTTCATTATTATATTAGGCTATAGAACAATTGAGTTTTTTGAAGTGGTTGAAATTTTTTACTATGTAATGTTATTTAATGAACAATGTTTATATTATTATTGAAAAATAAATCTACCTCTTGCATCTTCCTACCACTACTTTCAACCACAGGATCATGGTGGGTTGGGCATTACTAACCCATTCATACCTAACTTTATATATTATACTAATTTTTTAATATATTTATCATATACAACATTAAAATTAAAAACATTATAATAATTTTTATTTTTTTTAAATATTATTATAATGTTTGTTAATTTAATGTTATATAATAGTATATTGAATATATTATAATATTATATTTTATATAATATTTATATAATATTAAATTTATTATATTTTATGACCTCTTGTCTCATGATGCTTTAGCCAATCGAGCAAGGCCCACTACCCCAATATATATTATACGTTTAATATAATATATACTATATATTATATTTTTATATTATACATTTGAAAAAAAATCACCGCCAATTAATAGATGGTCGGGTCTAGACCCAACTATATATAACGGATATCTGTTTTGAAGCAATATATGTTTCCTCTATTATAAATTAAAAAAGAAAAACTCGCGAGCTCATATTATATAATATTATATTATTATATAATATAATATAATATTACTATAAAATATTCTATTATATGTTTTTTTATCAGTAAGCGAGAATAATTGTATTGATTATCAAAAAACAAAGCTACAGTGATGTCCAGGCCCGCACTGGGCTACCAGCCAGAATGCAGAAAAAAAAAAACCATCCCTAATACCAAATTACTTATAGTGTGGACGCAGCCACCATATATCTGCTTTCAAACCAAACACTTAAATTGCCAACCTTACAGATAAACAAAACCCTATAAACCCATGAGACCCAGGACACCAAACAGACCCAACCGCTGGACCAACAGACCAAAGGCCAAAAAAGATAGACCAAAGACCTCGAAACCCATGTCACCAAACATTATTCTGTGCAAAAATTCTGAAATCCCTCTTCCATGTTGAGTCTTCAACGGGCACCAACCTGAATTTCTTTTTCAGGAACTCGGCGCCTTCCATGGCCAAACGTTTAAACTCCAGTAAAGCCAAGCCATTAACATCCAAAATGAAGGGATGATATGTTACCAAAGCATCTGAGTCATCAAGGAGATGCAGATCTCGCAGGTGAGGAATGCCTTTTCCAATTTGAGTCACGGCCAAAGCCCTATCTAGACCAACCAACATGTCCTTACGGAAGAGACCTTGCATAATCACTCGCGCATCTAAATTTGAAACCCCTACTTCAAGCAAACCAACCAACACCCAGGAGGAAATGTTTGAGTTTAGGTGGTAACCTTTGGAATCATTCATGAAATCCTTCCCCACCAAGCATTTGATGGAAGCAAATGTCAAATAATTAGGGTGTTGAATGAGATGATGCAGTCGAAGGGAAGAAATGGGGCCTTCAAATGCAATTTTCTATTTAGAGCTTTTTAGTTGAACCAGTGTCACCATCCCACCCATTACTAATTCCTCTACAGAAACCAAGAGGATGAACCTGCTCATCACACTTGCATTATACTTAAACAAGCCACCACAAACTGATAGAAGAGGATGATGCCAACCAAAACCTAATCAAAACTTCAGCAAACGTGAAAGCCACCACCTCATACAAACTGTCGATCACACGTAAAATGTCATCATAACATGAAACACCGATGGTGAAATGATGTCATCGTCTAGAAAGATCTATCAACCCATTGCTAGCTCACTTGATCTCCCCCAGTCACCCACATCAGCAAGCATGGGATGGGGTGGCGCCCACCCAACCACCCACAAAATACTCTATTATATTATATTATATTATATTATATTATATTATATTATAAATAATATAATATATAATATACATAATTATAATATAATATATAATATATATTATATTTTTATATTATACATTTGAAAAAAACATCACCAATTAATATATGGTCGGGTCTCGAACCCGACCATATATTTAAAAAGAGTATAAAACAAGAAACGAATATCCGTTCGCAGGGGAAAATTTTGCTCAAAATCAATCAAATTTCAAAGGTATTTTGGATTTTTATGTTTTTATTCAATTTATATTCTTTTTGTATTTTTTTTTTTAAAATTAGTCAAAAATAGGGTAAATTTGATAGGTTTTTTATTGCATTAAAATCATTTTTAATTTTGAAAAAAATTATCAATTAACAAGCTTAAAATGAATCAACATGAAAACCCTAACCTCACACAAGATGAAAAGCTTAAAATTAATAAATTTTGGAGACATTGGTGGATGGTTTTTGATAAGCCACCCAACAACAATCTTGATGTCCTTCAATACTTTCTCTAAAAATTATATCTTGAGTTTGTGCTAGGGAAACATGTCAATTACTTTCACATGCGATATTTTTAGGGTGTTGGTAGAGGGATGCCATAGGATAGGCCTAGAGCACGCTGAGTCACCCCAGTTCATCCTACTCTGCCTATTGCTGCATTGATTGCACTACCTTACCCTGAGATTGTTGTAGATGCAGGGAATTTGAGCATTTATGCCTTACATTCAATGAGTGATCATTTGGTCACCATTTGACAATGCATCCCATCATGATGGTGTTGCACCTGATACATCCCAGCATGATAGTGGTGCACCTGTTGTATCAACTCCCATTGGTACACTGTCATTAGCTCCCACTGGTACACCATCCTCTTTGAGACATATTTGTGTGCCTCATTGTTTCATGACGTGAAAAAAATTATGTTTGGGTCCTCTCTGATGGTCCACTGAGGCTTCCATACAGACATCAGACTATGAGGTTCATGATATGTCAGATGTAGGAGTTGATAGAGCACAAAGGGGACCATTTGCAAGAGAGACATTGACTACCAGGGACAATATGGGAGGACCGGTAAGACTTAAAGTAATTTCATAGTGTGTTTTATTTAAATTCTTTCATATTTTATGAGAGATATTTGTACTAATATATGTTTATGTATTGGAATCTTTAACAGTTGTTGACAAAGGAGTAGATGTTGCAAGTGCAGGAGGCTATGCATACTACCATTTCATTTTCCCTAGAGAATTAATATATAGTATTATTTGAATTGTTATTTTAGATGTTAATTTTTGAAATCTATTATGTTTAAATACATGTACTACATATATTGATAGTCTAATGTAATCTTGTCTTTTTATGCAACAACCTTGTTCTTATACAACCTTGTTAACTAGGTCTGACCCATTGGATGAAGTTGCACAAGTATATATTTTTTTATTCTTGACATTATGATTATATGTGCATGTGCATGTAAATTGTGTTACATTGTTGTCACTTTTTATATAGGAAACCATCTTAGCTGATTCATCCACTATGAGCCTATCTAGTGTTGTAGCGTCATAGTAGGTATGTGTTTATTTTATATTGCAGATATTTACGTTTAGATAGGAGTAGATATGTGTTTAGTAGATATGATTAGTTGTCAACAATTATATGTTAATTTGTATCATTTTTATTTTATTTGCTATAGTCCTCTCCTCAACTCAACACTGTGACGAGTGTGAGACCATTACTTTATACGAGGACTCCTTATCATCCTAAGGGAGAATCATATGTAGATTGTCTTGCAGAAAAGAGAGCAAGACTTGAGGTAAACAAGAATTACATTATTGATATAATATAGTATTGTTATCACCTGAAGTTGCACCCTTGTTGAACTTGATGTTCAATGCCTCAATGTAACATGGCCCGAAGACCTCTAAAGATGTGGGTTTCTTGTAAGCAGAGGTCAACCTCCGGAGAAGGCTGGCTTCCTTGTTGGGTAATCACCTAAACTATTGATCTATAAAGGGAAAGGGAGAAGGAGAAAACATAGACAATGGAAATTAAAACCTAGGGTGATACACCAAAAATGACAGGAACAATGAGATACTCTATTTACACTTGAATGCTGGTGACAACCATGGGACTACACAACAAGATCCTGTAGATCACGCACACAAACAGGTTTGACATGCACATGCCTTCAAGGAGGAAAGACATATTTTCACAAATTAGAAGCTCATATGCAGGATTAAGTAAACACAGTTTGTAATCTACATGATGCTACTTCTGCAAAGAAAGGCACGACATGAAACAAAAGCTATAAGGAAAGATAATATTTCACTAAGTAGCTCAGTGAATCACTAAAAGTATGCACTATACTTCACAAGAATTAGAAGGCAAAATGATGGGCCATCAATGGTGACCAAGGTAGACTTTGTATATTATGCTCCAAGTTGAATTACAGAAACGTGCTAGTCTGAGAGAGGACTGCAAAAGGGTCACAGACTCTAGACAAGCATACATCTAAACTGCTTACAAAGAGGCAAAAAATGCCTTATATATCACAAATGTGTCGGCCCCCTAGGGCTTACAAAATATCTATATGAAAAAGATCTGCCCCTAGATATTTGATTGATTTTAACGCCACACCCTGTGTGCCCTACTGTTCATGTCGGTGTGAAGTCGCCCCTGGGGAATCCTTTAGATCTTTTTCCATATCAATCCTTCTGTCTCTATGTCCTCTCGAACTTCCTCGGCCGAGCCACCTTGAACACTCCTGAGCTCATGGCCGATCCACATCGTGCCTACTTTGTTGATCTTATTCACAAGGGGAGTCAAACAGTTAAATTTTCAAAGGTTCATATTCGGCTCCCATTGATTGGTCGAGCACACTCCACGTAGATCTTTGGGTGGTCAAAAGCTTCTCCTTCTGAATCGCATGTCGGTGAGACACTAATCGTGTCTCCCCGATGCGATTATACCTTCCTGTGACTGTCGGCATAGCTTGAAACCGTCAATGAGAGCTCTCGTCGAGCCTGGGGAGTCATACTAATATCCCCTCGAGCTCCTCCTCATTTGGCAAGTCACCTGGGTGTTGGTGAGATGCTTTACCGAAGACAAAACGTTACTCCAAGACCCTTTGTCTTCTGTTGGTGAGACATCTATAATGTCACCCCGATCACATTCCATCCTTTAGCGAGCTCCATGTTCCTTTCGGTGGGACATTGGCCAGTCGGCCAGACATCATGGCGAAGCTCGTTGTCTTGCTGAGATCTCCTCCTTTCGTTGAGACTACACTGAGTCGACAAGACCTTACTGCGACAGCTGGGAGCCCTGCCAATGTCATTATGTCAGGGAGACCCTCTGTCGGTTGGTGAGACCTACTTCGTTGGATCTTTCTCCCTGAGCTTGTTTCCTTTTGGCAAGACTTTGGTTAGTCGTTGGGACCTCATGGCAATAGCTTCAACTCTTGGCGAGGCCCCCCGTTATCGAAAAAACCTTTGATGTCAGCGAGACATCTCGCTGAAACTCATTCCTTATACCGAGCGCATTCTACTCTGTCGGTGAGACATTCTATCTTGGAAAAACATGTCGCTGAGACCTCTGACCTCTGTCTGAAACTACTTTTCACTTTGGAGGCTTCACTACACGGTGAGAATCTTGGCGATGGTCTTCGCCTCCTGCCAAGCTCCGATCTTGGTGAGACATCATGCCGAAGTATGAACCCTCGGCTAACTTCCTTTCTTTCGGCCTGACTCTCGCCGATCAGGAAGAGGTCTTCCCAAGCTCCTTATGTTATGCCGAAGGCTCCTCCATTATCGGTGAGACATCACCTAATTGCCGGGACATCTCGTTCTCTCGGCGATGAATTTACTTTGCATCCTATTAGGGAGACTTCCCTTCTTTGGCATGACTTTATGCCGATGTCCTTGGTCTCGGTGAAGTCTTTTGTTATCGGCGAGACTCCTTTTATCGGCCAGACCTCATGGCGAACTCCTTTTGTCTGCCTGAGCTCACTTCACTTTGCCGAGACCCATCTTGTTGTCAGTGAGACATTACCGGTTGACGAGACCTCTCTTCGATTGCCTTGTTACGCTGATAGATCCTTAAGTCAGGGAGACATCTAGCCTTCGGCAAGACCTCCTAGCAAAGCCCGCTTACATACACCGAAGGCATCCTTTTGGTGAGACCTTTTACTTTTGCCGAGACGTTACACTGAGAGCATTTCATTTTGTACTTCGTCGGCGAGACCTTAAGCACTCACCAAGACATCTCCCCGATGTAAAAGCTCCCACCGATATGTGTATCCCTCTGCCACCGGTTGGTGAGACATAAAGATCTCTCCAAGACCCTTCTTTGAAGGAGATCCTCATGCTGACGAGGAAATTCTTAGTCGCCGGGACAATGATTTTGTCTTCCCAATAGGTACCTGCATATGAATTCCACTTGCCGTGACATTCCTGGGGTCTTGGCAACTCTGTCCTTAGAATATTTTCATGTCGAACTTGAACAAGGCAGGCTTCTTCACTGAGTTCCTTGTGACCTAGTGTCAAATTCATGAATTTTTCCCTAGTGCAAATGTTCCATTTGGCCTTCTCGAACCTCTATCACATGATATTCTACCTGATTGAGCCTGAGGGTGAAAATTAGGTAACATTTTTGGCGACCTTTCCTAGATGTTTGCCTGCTAAACATGAAGACCAGTAGCATAGGCCTATCCATTGGGCATGGAGTCATTAGGACAACTCAGAAAAGATCAAGAGTAGCTTGGTACATGGTTGTAACTCATCTTAAGACCTACTAGAACACTTGGAAACTTATTGAAAACAAGAAAAACTAAAATAAACTATTTACATGTGTTGAAAAAACACTTAGGGAAAGAAAAAGCAACTAAACCTATCCTATACTAACCAAGAAGAAATTGGTCAGACAAACCCATTGACAGGTTGAGTAAAATAACTGCCGTTTCTACTCAATATGCAATGGCTCTCAAGCTTAATGGCAGCTAAATAGAGATGGTATACTAAAAAATGTTCAACAAGATGATGCATTGTTCCTTGAAAGAGGTGAATGAATTCACTTACTTCACTAGATAGGCCATATGCATTGTCAACCCAAGGAGGACAAGTGAGCTGAACATACTCTTGTTTGGCTGTCAGTGCACCCTGGATATCTTCTTTCGTTGTACCTTCATATATGGGAGCCTCATTGGACTCCATCTGGGCTAAGTATCTGATTGGACAACCTCTGATAAGGGAAAGGTTTGAACCTTCCTTTTTGGCCTCTTGCTGATCTTTAAAGACCTCATCCTTTCCTTGGAAAGATGCTGATTGGAGGTAAGATGTAGGTTGTTCGTTGGCTGCTATAGTTTGATCTTCTTGGATTAGGAGCTGATATCCCTATTGGATAACTGAAAACAAATCTTCAAACTGTGGCTCCCTATGCTCTTTGCTCATGGAAAAATACACTTTCTCCTCAACAAAGTGGGGAAGCTCATCTAATAAGTTCACAAGTTGCAAGGCATTATCTTCAACAACCTCTTCAAGAGTCTCACCAACTTGAATGGGCTAATCACATGCTTCGCTTTCATATGATACTAGTTCATCATCTATGTTGGAACAAAAAACTTCTATGATATCATCTAACTCATAATTTTTCATTAAATCTAGATGAATTTTATCATTTAATTGCTCCATACCAGGCATAGATGCTATCATGCATGTGAGATCTTGATCTTCATCGACAAATTGAGGAAGCTCATTGAACAAGTCAGCAATATTCTCTGGCCGTCCCAAATCAACTAGCACAATAGGATCCTGCATGCTCTCTTTAGCTTGCTCAACATAACTAGGTAGTTGATCAAGCAAGTAATCCAATTGTTCCTCTTTATGTGGCTCTTTTTCCAGTGAAGCTTGGGTATCCTCTGCCCGCAAGTGAAGATCTTCAACTGTCTGTTGCCCTAGCTCCTGCCTCTCCTCCTATTTGAGATTTTCTTACTATAGTCGGTAACATGCCACAGCTAAATGCATTATATTTACTTGGATAATTCTCTCCTTGAGGAGTAAGTCATCTGGATTTATGGGTTGCTCTTGAGGGATGATGGACTAATCCTGTTCAGGTACTACATTCTCTTCCATCAGATTGAATCCCTTAAAGCTTGGAATCTCAAACTGAGAAGACCTACTAGGGGAGTCAAGAGGCTGACTTTGCCTAAATTTGGAAATCTTGTACTTGGGAACCTCCTATTCAGAAAATTTTAACCTCATTTTTGCCTCTTTTACAGCCAGCTATTGGGCGAGGTTCTCTTCAAATTGCTTCCTTTACAGCTCCTCCGTTAGTTGGTGCTGATAATCAGAGTAAGCTTGAGTATGTTGCACCTTAGTAGAGAGCAGCTTCATTTGTTCTTCCATAGAATATACTTCTTGTTCAAGGCCTTCCTTGAACCGGACTCTCTTTGCCACTCTTTCTGGATCATAAAAATAGACTTGTTCAGCCATCTCTTGCTGCCGCATAATTGTACCCTGCTGCACCCTGATATCAACCAACATCTTAGATAGGTATGCAAGCACCTTACTGATATCGTTAATCTCCATATTGTGAAGACCTTGATTCAAATCCCTCAAGATATGGTCAATCTACTGGAGTAGGTCCATAACATTCTGATACGAGTGTGTAGGAGCAACATACTCATGATATGGAGGGTAATAGTAAGCATCTTCATGAATATTTGACATCTTTTCAATCCAAGAGCTAAAAACTCAGAATTAACAGATTATTTTGAGACATACCAACATTTGTGCCTGTGAAACCAGAAGACTTAAGCTCAAAGTCACCAGGTGTTGTGCAAACTACCTCCAAAGGCTAAATGATACTGAGGTAGACACCAAATCCCTTAGCATGCTAAATTTCTCAATGAGGCATTGGTACACAGAATCACCATGATATGCTGATATTAACCTTAGAAAGGTCTGAATCTTACTGGTTGCATATCAAAAACCAATAATAGATATGTAATTCTCAAACTGCCTGATCGACAGTCCCACCGGGCGTGCCAAAACTGTTATCACCTGAAGTTGCACCCTTGTTGAACCTGATGTTCAACACCTCAGTGTAACATGGGAAGACCTCTAAAGATGTGGGTTTCTTGTAAGTAGAGGTCAACCTCCGGAGAAAGCCAGCTTCCTTTCTTTTGGCCTGACTCCTGCCGGTCGGGAAGAGGTCTTCCTGAGCTCCTTATGTTATGCCAAAGGCTCCTCCGTTGTCGGTGAGAAATCACCTTATCGCCAAGACATCTCATTCTCTCAGCGATGAATTTACTTTGCATCTTGTCGGGGAGACTTCCCTTCTTTGGCATGACTTTATGCCGATGTCCTTGGTCTCGGTGAAGTCTTTCATTATCAACAAGACTCCTTCTATCGGCCAGACCTCATGGCGAACTCCTTTTGTCTGCTCGAGCTCACTTCACTTCGCCGAGACCCATCTTGTTGTCGGTGAGACATTACCGGTTGCCGAGACCTCTCTCCGATTTCCTTGTTACACCGATAGATCCTTAAGTTGGGGAGACATCTCGCCTTCGGCAAGACCTCGTAGCGAAGCCCGCTTACATACACCGAAGGCATCCTTTTGATGAGACCTTTTGCTTTCCCTGAGATGTTACACCGAGAGCATTTCATTTTGTACTTCGTTGGCGAGACCTTAAGCACTCGCCAAGACATCTCCCTGATGTAAAAGCTCCCACATATCTCGCCAAGACCCTTCTCCGAAGGAGATCCTCATACCGACGGGGAAATTCTTAGTTGTCGGGACAATGATTTTGTCTTGTCGATAGGTACCTGCATATGAATTCTACTCACCGTGACATTTCTGGGGTCTTGGCGACTCTGTCCTTAGAAGATTTTCATGTTGAACCTGAACAAGGCAGGCTTCTTCACTGAGTTCCCTATGACCTAGCATCAGATTCATGAATTTTTCCATAGTGCAAATGTTCCATTTGGCCTTCTCGAACCTCTATCACATGATTTTCTGCCTGATTGAGCCTGAGGGTGAAAATTAGGTAACAAGTACATGTTTACTGATTTTGATGTCAAATTCATAATTTACAAAAGGATGATATATAAGTTTCCATTTACTAGTCTATCTTTTCAACCATTCACATAATTAATCTAATTTGTGGTTTGAATTGGTATTGTGCAGGAAACTTCAGAGCAACTAACTTCTTTGAGGAGGCTCAATTTTGATGGTCCAACATAGGATTAAGATATGATATAGATTGACATGTACTTAGGGATTGATAGATCTTGAGAGAGCATATATTGGTGCAGGAGAAACTAGGAAGTATTAGGTAGCACTAGGCAAATTTGTGAGCCTAGGATGAAATTTTGTGGTTTTAATGCTTTAAGGTCATATTGGCCATTTAGATTTGAGTTAGAAGTGTTAGAATATGTTAGAATGAAGGTTGATCAGTAGCTCATGGTAGAATGGATGAGTTTTGCAACTTGTTTCCACTAGGATTCACTAGGAATTGGAAATAAAGCCCAAAATGTTGCATTTATGCAATTTTAGCCTAATGTGGTGGTTATATCCGACCAAGGGGAGAAATAACCATTTTTATGAACCTTTAAAAGGAGGACCTCGACTTGGAATTGAGGTTGGAATCATTTGAGTTTGTAATTAGTTTGCAATCAAGAAAATAGTGACATTTAGAGTGTGCATTTCCTGGTTTTGTTCTGTTTTGAATTAGTAGGTTAATGGATTGAACATGGCATTTGGAACAGATTAGAATGTAATGAAATTTATTTTCAACATTGTTTGGTTCAGTAGACAATAGGTTATTCGCTTTCAAGTTATCTTGTAAATACTTTGTTCTTCTTTAATTGCTGTTATGACTGGCAAACTGTGGAAAATGGGGTTTTAGCTTACATTACCACTGTACTTTGAGTACGGGCCTATTGGGAATGTGGCTAAGCTCCATGTATATAAATAGGTTAGGGCTAGGAGTCTATAGGAGTCAAAGTATCATGCAGAAAGTCCTCTCCTAGGCGAGCTTGACAGTGCCTGGTTAGGAAAGACAGTGTGAACAAAGTACTTGGTTTGCAGGGGCTGATCTTTCCCTGTCAAGTCACGGTGTGGAGAGGCAGATAGATGCCTTACAAAGGCTTGGCAGGAAGGAAGAGGTTTCACCATCCCATTTGGTGATTGGGAAAAGCTGATAGTTCACTGTGTGGTCAGGAAATGGCCTAAAAAGCCCTAATTCTTACAAAATGAGGGTTACGCCTATGTACGGACAGTGAAGGCCTATAACCTCAAAAATATTTGAGAGGTAGGAAAATGAACCAGGATCCCCATGGGAAGATTGTGATGTTCTTTAGGGATATTGGAGATTAATCCACTTTTCTCGGGTTAGGAGGCCTAATTGGGGCTCAAGGCTAGTAGCCTTTTTAAACCCTAGAATAGGGTTTGGTGAGAGCGATGGAGAATTGGAGATTGGTGGATGATCAAGAACCCTAGAGGTTTGTTCTTGAGGCCATGGGAGACATCACACACCCCTGCATAGAATTGGTGAAGGATGGAGTTTTAGATAGCCTTTAGGAAGATTAAGGGCTAAGGAGAGAATGGCAGAGAGAGCACCAAGGTTGGCTTGGTTAGGGAAAATGGAGATGATAGTAGGGTTGGCCAGGAGAACTAGGGGTGCCTAACAAGCATTAGGGCCTATAGGTCAAGGTGGTGGAGAGTGACACCAAAGGGGTTTGCCAAGGTGAGACCCAAAGCATGGAACAGTGAGTGTTCCATCCAACCCTACCCTATCAGATTGGTATCAAAGCAAGTTAAAGATTTGGGATAGAATCTTGTATGTTAGACCTTGAATCCAGTGGTTCTACCATCATGGTGACAAATGCTGAATTGGCCAAGATGGTTGAAGAACAAGAAGAAGACAATAAGCTGTTAAAAGAAAGAATAAACCAACTGGAGAAAGCATTGAATAATGTGCAGTTGGAAGGAAGGGTACCAAAGAAAGAAGAGGTTGCAGAGGAAGACAAGATCCCTGAACCTGACCCTTTTTTGGAAGAAGAGCCTTTCTTGAAGGCATACCACTATTTAGTGGGAAAATGGAAGCTGATTTAGTTATTGATTGGATAGAGGGAATGGAAAACCATTTTGAATGTGATGGGGTCACTGAGGCACAGAAGGTGAAGGTGGCCAAATCAAGACTAAGAGGTTCTACCTTGACATGGTGGAAATTCATTCAGAAAGAGAGGGAAAAGGAAGGAAAACAACCTATTTCAACTTGGAAAGGAATGGTTTCCAAAGTGAGGGAAGCATACATGCCAGATGATTATGAGATTCAGTTACACAAGAAAAGACAGAGTTTGAGGCAAAGAGACCAAGATGTGAACACTTATACTGAGGAGCTCCAAAAACTTTGCATGAGGTCTAATGTGACAGAGGATGAGAGTCTCAAGGTGGCTAGATACCTTAACGGTTTGAAATGGAACATCCAAGAAGAGATGACTCTTCTAAGTCCCAAGACAGTGTACCAATGCTATCAATTGGCCATAAAGATTGAGGAAAGAAGCAAGAGGAAGCAAGACCAGGCTTCTAAGGGCAAAGGCAAAGGCAAAGGCAAAGATCAAATAGATCAAAGAGGACAGTGAGGTGGCTACC
Source organism: Sequoia sempervirens (assembly GCA_007258455.2). Lineage (NCBI taxonomy): Eukaryota > Viridiplantae > Streptophyta > Pinopsida > Cupressales > Cupressaceae > Sequoia > Sequoia sempervirens. The sequence goes on along the minus strand of VDFB02058242.1, from coordinate 747,361,759 downwards.
AAGGTAGAGGCAATGACCAAAGAAACCAAGGAGAGTCTAAACTCACAAAGCATGGTGGTGAAACATCTTCTAGAGGAGGATATAACAGAGGAAGAGGAGCAGGCAAGAGAAATTCTTACTTTGGTAATATGAAGTGTTACCATTGTGGACAAGTAGGACATCCAGCTTATAGGTTCCCGGAGAAAGCATCTTCATCAAGCAACAAGAAGAGAGTGGCTTATGCACAAGAGGACACCATGAGTCCTAAGTCCTCTGAGGTCAGTCACATTGAATCTGAGGTGGGAGAGAATCTGATGTTCGGTAGTGTTTTGATCAGACAACCGGTCAAGGAAGAGCCAAAACAAAGAAGAGCTCTATTTAGAGTAAGGTGCAAGATACTTGGTAAAGTATGCAAGGTCATAGTAGATTCAGGTTCAACAGACAATATTATCTCAAAGGAGGCAGTAATGAAACTGAAATTGGAGAAGGTACCCCACACTAACCCCTACAAGGTCACATGGCTAAACAAAGGGTAGAGTGTTTTAGTGAATGAGCAAGTAACGATGGAGTTTTCCATTGGAGGGTACAAGGACAAGTTAGTTTGTGATGTGTTACCCATGGATGCATGCCATCTACTATTGGGCAGACCATGGCAGTATGATAGAAGTGCCATATATGATGGGAAAGAGAACACCATTTCTTTCAAGAAGGATGGGAAGACATTTAAGTTGCAGTCACTGTCAGATGAGGAAGAAGGACAGTCAAAGACACCTAGTGTCTTGCTGAGTAGTGGTAAGGAGTTCCTTAATAACCTACATCAAAGGAGTGAAGGATATGTGGTTATGTTGCAGCCTAAAGAAGAGAACAAGACTGAGAAAACAGTCATACCAGAAGCAGTCCAAAAGTTGCTTGAGAAGTACAAGGACATAGTGAGTGATGGAACACCAACAACCCTACCTCCACAAAGAGCCATAAGTCATCAAATTGAATTCATACCTGGAGCCTCATTTCCTAACAAAGCAAATTATAAACTTACACCAGATCAGAATCTAGAGGTAGCTAGACAAGTGCAAGAGTTGTTGGATCAAGGATTGATTCAAAAGAGCATCAACCCATGTGCAGTACCAGTGGTATTAGCAACCAAGAAGGGAGGTAAATGGAGATTATGCACTGATTCTAGAGCAATAAATAGGATCACCATTAGGTATAGGTTCCCTATTCCTAGAATTGAAGACTTAATGGATTGTCTTAGAGGAGCTCAATACTACACAAAGTTGGATCTCAAGAGTGGATACCATCAGATCAGAATTAAGGATGGTGATGAGTGGAAGACAACATTTAAGACAAATGATGGGTTATATGAATGAAGAGTGATGCCATTTGGTCTCTCCAATGCCCCTAGCACATTCATGAGGCTCATGAATGAAGTGCTTAAAGACTTTACAGAGATATTTGTGGTAGTGTATCTTGATGACATCCTCATATTCAGTAAGATAGTAGAAGAGCATTTGAAACATGTGGAGTTGGTTCTTAGAAGGTTGCAAGAGGAGAAGTTGGCAATCAATCTAGAGAAGTTTGAGTTCTTTAAGCAAGAGCTTGTATATTTGGGTTTTGTAGTGTCCAAAGGATCATTGAAGATGGATCCAAGCAAGGCGGAAGCCATCCTAAACTGGCCTACACCAACCACAGGGATAGAGGTAAGAAGTTTCCATGGTTTGGCTCAATTTTATAGAAAATTCATAAGGAACTTTAGTGGCATATGTGCACCAGTTCTAGATACAATCAAGGGTGGTTTAAAAACTAAGTTTTTGTGGACTCAAGAAGCTAAGAAAGGGTTTGAGAAACTAAAACAAGAGGTGGCAACTCAACCAATTCTCTTATTACCTAGTTTTGACAAATTGTTCACTATTGAATGTAATGCAAGTGGAGTGGCAGTAGGAGGAGTGCTAAGTCAAGAGGGCAGGCCTATAGCCTTCTTTAGTGAGAAGCTCAATGAAGCAAAGAAGAGGTATTCAACTTATGAATTAGAACTTTATGCTTTGGTTTAGTCACTTAGGAAATGGAGGCATTACCTTCTACCAAGGAATTTGTAGTCTTTACTAACAATCAGGCACTTAGCTATATCAACACTCAAGAGAAATTGAGTAATAGGCATTTGAAATGAATGGAATACATCCAAGCTTTTACCTTCACCATCAAGCACAAGAAGGGACAACTAAACAAAGTAGCAGATGCATTGAGCAAGAGGTTGTTGACAGTGCAGGAGATACAAGTGAAGAGCATAGGGATTGATAGTTTTAAAGATCTTTATGGGGAAGATGAAGACTTTTCAGAGGTCTATAAGGTATGTTCTAACTTTGAGAACCATTTCCATAGCCAATACTCAGAGTATACATTGCAAAGTGGGTTATTATTTAAAGGAAATCAGTTATGTGTTCCAAGAGGGTCAATGAGGGAAAATCTCATTCATGAAAAGCATAAAGGAAGTCTTAGTGGACATTTTGGCATCAACAAGACTTTAGAACTAGTGCAAAGATTCTATTACTAGCCTAAGTTGGCAAGAGATGTTAGAAAGTATGTGGAACAATGTGTGGTGTGTAGAAAGCTAAGGGAGGAGCTAGTAATGATGGTCTATATCAACCCCTACCCATTCCTAACAAACCATGGGAGTGTGTGAGCATGGATTTTGTGGTAGGCTTTCCTAAGACCAAGACTGGTTTTGACAGTTATTATGTAGTAGTGGACAGATTTAGCAAAATGAGTCATTTTATCCCTTGCAAAACTACTCATGATGCTAGTTACATAGCTCATATCTTCTTCAAGGAAGTTGTAAGGATCCATGGACTACCTTTAAGCATTGTTTCAGACAGGGATGCGAAGTTCATGAGTCATTTTTGGAAGACTCTATGGAGTAGATTGGGTACCAACCTGTCATTTGGATCAGTTTACCATCCTCAGACCGATGGTCAAACAGAGGTGGTTAATAGGGTTCTAGGTAACCTTATAAGGTGCCTAACTAAGGAGTATGGGAAGACATGGGATATGGTTGTCTCACAAGCTAAGTATGCTTACAATGATATTGTGAACTGGACCATAGGGAAGAGTCCTTTTCAAGTTGTGTATGGGATGCACCCAAGAGCCATATGTGAGCTCAAAGATCTTGTAGCTATGGAACATAGGAGTGGTCATGCAGAGGACTTTAGTCAAACCGTGAAAGAGATTCAGGAACAGGTGAAGAAGACAGTCACTGAGGCTACACAAAAGTTGAAGGAGAAGGCAGTTTTGTCAAGGAAAGATGTGCAATTTGCAGTAGGAGACTATGTCATGGTCCACCTCAACAAATCAAGGTTACAGAAGGGTACATCAACCAAGTTGCAGATGAAGAGAGTGGGTCTATGCAAGGTATTGGCCAAGTATGGGAAGAATGCATACAAGGTGGAGTTACCTACTGATCTAGGGATCTCTCCAGTGTTCAATATAGCTGACTTGATCAAGTACAAGGGGTCAGTCAATGATGTGGATCAGAACAATAAGGAGATCTTCAAGGACATCAGCAATATATCCTTACCTAATCAAGACAAGCCTCAGGCAAAGAAGATCTTGGAGTCCAGAGTGCAAAAGTCTACAAGGCACAAGGTGTACATGGAGCACCTTATCAAGTGGAAGAACAAGCATGAATCAGAAGCCACATGGGTACAAGAAGATCAGGTCAAGAAGCTTGGTATTGACCTATCATTGATCTCTCCTTCCATTCCTTAGTGCTTGGGTTGAGAGGGGGAGAATGGTGCAGGAGCACCTAGGAAGTATTAGGTAGCACTATGCAAATTTGTGAGCCTAGGATGAAATTTTGTGGTTTTAATGCTTTAAGGTCATGTTGGCCATTTAGATTTGAGTTAGAAGTGTTAGAATATGTTAGAAGGAAGGTTGATCAGTAGCTCATGGTAGAATGGATGAGTTTTGCAACTTGTTTCCACTAGGATTCACTAGGAATTGGAAATAAAGCCCAAAATTTTGCATTTATGCAATTTTGGCCTAATGTGGTGGTTACATCCAACCAAGGGGAGAAATAACCATTTTTATGAACCTTTAAAAGGAGGACCTCGACTTGGAATTGAGGTTGGAATCATTTGAGTTTGTAATTAGTTTGCAATAAAGAAAACAGTGACATTTAGAGTGTGCATTTCCTGGTTTTGTTCTGTTTTGAATTAGTAGGTTAATGGATTGAACATGGCATTTGGTACAGATTAGAATGTAGTGAAATTTCATTTCAACATTGTTTGGTTCAGTAGACAGTAGGTTATTCGCTTTCAAGTTATCTTGTAAATACTTTGTTCTTCTTTAATTGTTGTTCTGACTGGTAAATTGTGGAAAATGGGGTTTTAGCTTACATTACCACTGTACTTTGAGTACGGGCCTATTGGGAATGTGGCTAAGCTCCATGTCTATAAATAGGTTAGGGCTAGAAGTCTGTAGGAGTCAAAGTATCATGCAAAAAGTCTTCTCCTAGGCGAGCTTGACAGTGCCCAGTTAGGAAAGACAGTGTGAACAAAGCACTTGGTTTGTAGGGGCTGATCTTTTTCTGTCAAGTCACGGTGTGGAGAGGCAGATAGATGCCTTACAAAGGCTTGGTAGGAAGGAAGAGGTTTCACCAGTCCATTTGGTGATTGGGAAAAGCTGACAGTTCACTATGTGGTCAGGAAATGGCCTAAAAAGCCCTAATTCTTACAAAATGAGGGTTACGCCTGTGTACGAACAGTGAAGGCCTATAACCTCAAAAATATTTGAGAGGTAGGAAAATGAACCAGGATCCCCATGGGAAGATTGTGATGTTCTTTAGGGAGATTGGAGATTAATCCACTTTTCTCAGGTTAGGAGGCCTAATTGGGGCTCAAGGCTAGTAGCCTTTTTAAACCCTAGAATAGGGTTTGGTGAGAGCGATGAACAATTGGAGATTGGTGGATGATCAAGAACCCTAGAGGGATGGTCTTGAGGCCATAGGAGACATCAAACACCCCTGCATCGAACTGGTGAAGGATGGAGTTTTAGATAGCCTTTAGGAAGATTAAGGGCCAAGGAGAGAATGGCAGAGAGAGCACCAAGGTTGGCTTGGTTAGGGAAAATGGAGATGATAGTAGGGTTGGCCAAGAGAACCAGGGGTTCCTAACAAGCATTAGGGCCTATAGGTTAAGGTGGTGGAGAGTGACACCAAAGGGGTTTGCCAAGGTGAGACCCAAAGCATGGAACAGTGAGTGTTCCATCCAACCCTACCCTATCGTATATGCCACATTTTGTAAAACTTGTTCTGAGTAGGCATATGCCAAATTTGTATATGAACAAACACAATTATTCTATAGTTTGATATTTAAGAATTGATATTCGATCTATTTTGTTCCTCATGTGCATTCCTTTCTACTTTGAATTTTCAAAATGGAATGTATAATTATCTTAGAATGGTTTAAAGTTATGATTGATAATGTATGTTATAGATTAACAAAATTGGATTTTAATAGAACTTATGAATTACAATTGGTAATCCATCTATGTTAGAGTTCATTCATATTAAGGTTCACATACATTACATTTCATGAGGTCCCATATTTCTTTGAGGAATTTTTTCAAACAATTCATTTCCTTTTCTATTGTACCACATTTTTTTGTCATGCCCACATTTTAATGTGGATATGAGACAAATGATACCAAATTTATTTATTTTTTAAACATAGGTTCGTAACCTAATGCGCTCTCGACAAGCCACCATTGCACAACTCAATTACTAAGGTCTAATGCTATTTGACATGGTTACATTGTTTGGTTAACAACACAACTTAATTAGTTATAAGTTATTGTTGATTGACTCCCTTAATCATGTTTTATTTGATAAATGACTTTGAACTCTTACAAATGTCACAAAGAGATATTGTTATCAGTAATGCCATCACTCAAGTGGTACTAATTTGCAATATTAAGTATATAGATACCTCCTCATCCTTTCTTTCGAAGCAAGGCTACATCTAGATTTAGTTAGGTTTACCATTACCCAATAACCCCCAAGGAGGAGAACTAAACCCTATGCAATTGGTTTCAAGATTCTTCATTTCCTTTGTTTAAATAATAATTATACCCTAGCATCATATTACACATTTGAGTCATTAAAGAATAAATCCTTAAGTTCACCTCCGCCTTTAACTATTATATATACTTTTATTGATTAATTTAAGATATAATTTGATGCAAATCTCAAGGTGAGGTAATACATTTCTCCTCACAACCTTAATTTTAAATGGAACTTGTTTCATTTCACATCTTCTACTTGATAGAATATTGCTAGACTACACTTACATGTTTACCAAATTATTTTAGAATATCAACTTAATTATCTTGATATTACATTTATTTCACTTGATTAAGGCCTCCTTATTAACCCCATTTAGACAATTGACTTAATAATTTGATAATTTTCACCTTCCTCTTTTATTTTTATACCATGGGACTAATTTAGATTAGGATAATTTGATAATGTTTATCTCATTTTCATTAAATTAAATAATTGATTTCGCAAAGCTCCAGCACTTAAGTAAACCCTTTTAGTTTTATACACCTTCAAAGAATCAAATTTAACCCATGAAACCTCCTTTAACTTATTCCTAAATTCTAAGATCACCTTATCAAATAATCTTGTTTGGCCCCAATTTAAATCCCCATTTATAAATTTATCACTTATGCCAATTTATGATTAATTTTAATGAATCTTTTGGTTTATTATTATTATTTTATTTATTTATTTGTTCCACATCTTATGACTTTTCTAAAAGTTAACCCTTGAATAGTTGCTTAAATCACAATAAAACAAATTTAAAACAACTCACTTTTCAATTTAGCAATATTTTAAATTACTACTTGATGTTTTAAAGATTAAAATAAGGTTGTGATCAGGGCTTAGATTTGACAGTCAACCCTGTTGTCAAACAATTTTTTTGTGACGGTCATTTATTTGAAGTTGCCTTTCAAATATTAAAGGTTATCTATTTTAAGAAATATATATGTAGATTGAAAAAACATATATAGGAATAATTACATAAAAATTTTGATAGTTTAACTAAAGTTTTGCCTTTCAAGTGATACAGTCTTCCTAAAATTTTAATTGTATTTTACAGCTAAAATGACTAAATACGGCCATACGGCCATCAAATTTAAGCCCTGGTTGTGATATCAAGTTGAAAAAGTTTCCTTAAATATTTAATTACAACTCATGTTTCCTATTTATTGAAAAAAAGCCTTTCTTGATTTAGTATTAAATAATTTTATTTTATTTTTCTTAAATTAAACAAAAGTGAGTTGTTGAGCATTCAATCTCATCGGATGAGATTGATCTCAACCCTTAGATCTTAAGACATTATGACTAAACCCTAAATCATAAAGATAATCGATTAAAATGTTTTTCTTTCTCATTCTTCCATTTTTTCTTGTTTGTTTGCTTGCAATTGAGAAAAAGAAAATGAAGGTTGTCAATGGAATATCCATTCTTTGTTGCAGACTTTCTATATATTCTACTCCTCCATTTTACCCATTATTATTGGGTATTCCTCTTTCATTTATAATTTTATTTATCATTCTCTTCTTACCTTTTTAAATTGTTAAATTTGAAACCCTCGTTCAACCCAGTTTCCTCTTTTCTTATTCTTCTCTTCCATTTTGCAGATCATTGGAATCTATGGCATTACACAAACCCTCATATACATATATATATTTAAACTTCTGTTAATACCCATGTTTTATTTTATTTCTCTATTCCTATTAACAGCTAACTCTGTGCTGGGTTAAAATCCGTTAAAATAATATTATTCTCCGTGTTTTTTAATTTTTTTTTGTCGGTTTTTGTTGCAGAGAAAATGGACGGGGGTTGGATGGCGGCACATCTGGGTGGCCCTCGCCCTTTATAGAGGGGTTGTAGCCCCTGTCATGGCCGCGGCCCCCTTTCACATGGGTTTGGCTGTGGCTGTGACAAGCTACGGCCCTTATGTTTATTATTATTATTATTTTAATATATATTTTTTTAAACATTTTTTAAATAAGTTTAATTATATATATATTGACATTTATTTTATCATTCATATATTTCATTTTTAATCTGTAAAATAATAATTAATCCCCGCCAACTATTATATTGTCAAAATAATATATATAAAAAGTATAAAATCTTTAATTATTTTAAAGTATTATATATAAAATGTATTTATATTTACAGCATATATACATCTTTATATATAGGTTATGCAACATATTTGGCAAAGAGAATTATACGGTTATATGTACATGTCAAGTTTTAAAATTGATTTTAATTGATTGTTTATTTCTTCTTTTTTTCTGTCTTAACAATAGGTCTAAAAAGTGAATATATATCTCTTGATCATTAAGGCTTAATACTAGTTTTGAACAAAATACACAAACAATCTTGCAAATGTTCAATGATTAAATTTTATAGATCTAGCTCCTTTCCTCGTGATTAATATATTATATAGAGATTTTCAAACTAAACAACCTATAAGTAACCTATTTCTGGTGTCCACATCAACAACTAATTGAATTATTTTTCCATATTGCCAACTTTATTTCTTCTTCACAATCTCTATATAATATATTCTTTCTTCAAAAAGAGTAATACACAACTGTTAACTAATCTTTCAAATATGTTACAACTATAACATTTATGTCTGCAATATACAAATAAAATTCTTCAAGGGTTTAGGAGTATCCTTAGGATCCATACTTCTCACATAGCTATATTTCTTCATCAAGACATCAGATCTGCGCATAAAACCCACAAGAAATCTTTTCCATGACCATAGGGAAGCTCACCTCCCAGCCTTAGGCTTGCTCACAAGCTACCCCCGAGTTAGGAGATCTAACCAATAACCCAGGGATTACAGTTCATGTCACAAACAAAATAACATAGCTCACTATTTTATTGGACATAATTCATCATTTTACAACACCCATAACCCAACGGAGTGCATAATATAGAAATCCTCATCAAGATTCTATTTAGGGAGAGATGAGAAGGCACCCTCACTCCCCCATCACAACCCAAAACCCACATCATTCAAGCTTAAAAAGAAAAGCACTCACAAGCACATTTACATTTTAAAACACTTGTTGCATATATTTATTCATACATTTTACAGCTACATTAACAGAATGGAGACCTACCTCACAAGCTCCCAAGAGATTTTGGTAAAGATTTTGATGAAGACCAAATACAACTTCCTAAAAAAAATGTTCTTGCAGTCCAACTCCTCCATTTCTCTCCCTTTTGGCCTCCACTCCCTTCCCCTCACCCAAAATCTCCCCCAAAATAAAAAAAAATGATGAAATTCCTCCCCCTAATTTAGACTTAAAGAGGGTATAAATAATGATGCCATGTAATCCTTTCTCTCCCAATGATATGATGACACATGGATTCCATTCCCTTTCTTCTTCTTTTTTTTATTATTTTTTTCAATTCCAAGGAGATGTGACCTTTATTAATGCAACCACATGGGTGAGAGAGGGGCATTCATGAACACTCACATCACTTGGCTTTCTTGAAGTTTCCCTCATAAATGTGGAGGTTGGAAAGTCTTCAAAAAGGACTTGTGAAGTGGGTGAGGAGATAAGACTAGGATTCTTGCTTAGTTAAAGAATTTCGTCACTTTTCTTTTATGGACTTTAAGAGGGGTTAAATCAAGTCAAAAACACATAAATTTGATTTTAAAAGTTTCCCAACCCCTATAGGTTAGACCTAGGAAGGTTTTGACACTTGGTAAGAGGTGACGACTCATTTAAGGCCTCTTAAATGCCTTTGAAAGACAAATTTCGAAATTGAAGATTAGGATGACAACTCACCCTTCCACACCACCCTAGAGCACTTACAAGATTTGAGAAATAACAATAAACACATTTAGAAGGTTTGAGAAGATGCAATCAACACACTTAGAAGATTTGAGAAAATACAATAAACACACTCAAGATTTATGGAAATACAATCAACACCACAACACCACATAGTAAGACATTAGTCTCTTCATATAGACTAATATCGGCTTTACAGGTTTCACACAATTGGGTTACTAGTAGATCTCCAAATCCTTTGGTCATGGATAACCTGCACACTTAATTCACATGTTAATAGTCCAATATATAACAAGAGCAACATAAATTAAATTACATACCCAAAATAAGCACGTACGAGTCATTTTAATACAATATTCATCTTTGAACCAATTAGAGTATCTCAACATCAAATGTGATAATCAAAATAATATCCATAAACATAATTAGACATTAAATACATCCATGATCATTATTAATACTCATAATTAAACATTAAACCTATACATGATATTCATAATCCATCTCTTACTAAAATTACGTCAATTTGAGCATTTCTATTAAATCCCATCTAATCATAGCAATTAACTAATCCTCTATTATATGCGCCATATAAGCAATAATAAAAGATACTACAAAAATCTAATCACCATCCATATATGAAATATCATAATAATGTCCGTAAGGTCTCTAGCCAATAATAAATCAAAATGTTGCTATTGTTTATGTAAATAAAAGATGACCTCACATTTTCATACATATCTACCAATTCATTTTTATCAAAAACTCAATTTGAGAATACCCATGATTTCAACGTATGTTGAATGAATTTAAATTTGACATTATTTTGGTTTTTGAACTCAAGTAATGAAGTGGGCAATTGATTTTTATTTCAAAAGAAGTTAAAATTAATGAAAAATGGATACAACATAATGAAATATATGTCATGTTACAGTGTTCATTTGAAAATAATATAATCATCTTGATAAAAATCAATGTCACTCAATGTTCATTTAAGCTTAATAACATGTAAAAGGTATAAAATCATCTTGAATAAGAATCATTATCTTTGAACCATAGGGGTTTGATGCAACCTTCAAACAAAGTCCTTACAACTGAACAAGATACATGTTCATTAGATTGTTGATGTGAAATCTATACAATAATCACGATCAATAATTAAGACATCAATCAACCATGATGCAACCATTAAGCAGACCAAATGAGTGTGATACTACCATTAAACAAACCAAATACAACTCCATGACATGCATGTTATTTGACTTTCGACATGCAATTTGTATTATTGTAATGCAAAACAATGAATGTTGCTAACCATAATGCATTAATAAGAAAAATAGGAATACTATATGGGTACGTTTATGCTAGGAATGGTCCTCTTTTGCACCCAAACATGCTGAATCACTTTGAGCTACATTGAACCGGCGGTTTCCCTTAAGAGTCAAAAGTGCAAAAAGGCAGCAACTTTTGACAGGCTATGACCAAAAACCATGATGTTTACAAACTCTCTATTTGAGGCTATGTAGTCATGTTGGGACTTTCTTCAATAACCTATCTTGGTTTTTTCTATCTCAAAGGCATTTTCCCGTGGTGACAAGTTTTCAGTTGAGGAAAAAGTTGTCAAATGCAAGCAGTATAAAGTTGCAAAGTGGTGAAACTTTTGTTTTGCAACTCGTATGACCAAATGGACTGTTCCAAAACATCAAGATGGGTACATTTACACTGGGAATGTTCCTCTTTTGCAACCAAACATGCTGAATCACTTCGAGCTAAATTGGACTGACAATTTCCCTTAAGGGTCCAAAGTGCTAAAAGGTAGCAATCTTTGATGAGCTATTATCTGAAAACTGTGACCCTTAGAGACTCTCCATATAAGGCTATGGGATCATGTTGGGACCCTATACATTAACCTCTCTCGATTTTTGTTATCACAGAGGCATTTTCCTGTAGTGATAAATTTTTAGTTAAGGAAAAAGTTGTCAAATGCAAGCAATGTAAAGTTGCAAATTGATGCAACTTTCGTTCTGTAATTCGTACGACCAAATGAACTGTTCCAACACGTCTAGATGGGTTCGTTTACACTAGGAATGGTCCACTTTTTCACCCAAACATGTTGAACCACTCTGAGCTACATTGGCCCAACGATTTACCTTAAGAGTCCAAAGTGCTAGAAGGCAACAATCTTTGAATGGCTATTTCTCAGAAATTGTGATGCTTATAGACTCTCTGTCTAAGGATATGGGATCATTTTGGGACCCTCTATAATAACCTCTCTTGGTTTTTTCTATCTTGAAGGTTTTTTCCCATGGTGACGAGTTTTCAATTGAGGAAAAAGTTGTCAAATGCAAGCAGTGTAAAGTTACAAAGTGGTGCAAATTTTGTTCAGCAACTTGTACGACAAAATGGACTATTCCAACATGTTTGGATGTGTAAATTTATGCTAGGAATAGTCTTCTTTTGCACCCAAACACACTGAACCACTCTGAGCTACATTGGACTAACAATTTCCCTTAAGAGTCAAAAGTGCTAAAAGACAACAATCTTTGAAGGGTTATTTCTTAGAAATTGTGATACTTACAGACTCTTCATATGAGGATATGGCATCATGTTAAGAACCTCTACAATAACCTCTCTCAATTTTTCTATCCCGAAGGATTTTTACTGTGGTGACGAGTTTTGAATTGAGGAAAAAGTTGTTAAATGCAAGCAATGTAAAGTTGCAAAGTGGTGCAACTTTCATTCTGCAACTCTTACAACCAAACAGACTGTTCCAACATGTCCATATGGGTACATTTACGCTAGACATGGTCCTCTTTTGCACCTAAACATGTTACCACTCTAAGCTGCATTGGACTGGTGATTTCCCTTAAAAGTCCAATTATGTGCTAAAAGATAGCAATCTTTTACAGACTATTACTCAGAAACTGTCACCTAGAAGCAATTTTTTTGAGTCTACGAGATCAAGTAGGGCCCCTCTATAATAACCTCTCTCAGTATTTGATATCTCTAAGGCGTTTTCCTATGTTGAATTTTCAGTTGATTAAAAAAGGTCAGATGGATGTGATGTAAAGGTGCAAAGGGGTTTAGGGTTCATTTTTTTCCTTGTGAGTAAGTGAAAAAGTGATTCATTTACTCAAATACACTTAATTCATGAACTACACACATGAATACAAAGTATACACATGAAAACTTGTAGGTCGTAAAATATACATTAGGATACTCATAAGTGACAAAGTATACACTTGAATACACGTAAAGTATACACAATACACATGATATTATCATTCAATATTGCTATCAAATATAGGATTTACAAAATTCCACGTAGGCATACAACAAGTGGCCCTAATACATAGTCATTTCCCAGTAGGGGAAGGAAATAGATAACACGTTGCCTTCTCGATCAACATAGTATTCCACAATAGTAGCATGTTGACATTTTGGAGTGACAAGAATTTGTACAAACCATCAAGGTAGCAATTAAACTACATACAATAGAAAAGATAATTAGAATAACAAATCTATATTATTCTAAGCAACCTAAGTGATGATGAAATGGTAATGCAAATTAGAAAAGATGCTTAGAATAACAAATCTATATTATTATAAACAACCTAATTGATGATGAAATGGTAATGCAAACTATAAAAGATGCTTACAATAAAAAATCTATAATATTCTAATTTGTCGCATACCTCTGTTAAACAATCAGAGCTGGCTATTGTTGCAGCAGCTCCATGATCAATCGTGCTAGGAACATCACAATATACTTCGAATGAGAAATATATATGGTCACAATAGAAAAGATCCTTAGAATAACAAATCTATATTATTCTAAACAACCTGAATGATGATGAATTGGTAATGCAAACTAGAAAAAATGCTTAGAATAGAAAATCTATATTATTCTAATCAACGGTCTAAATTATGATGAAATGGTAATGCAAACTAGAAAAGATGCTTAGAATAAGAAATCTATATTATTCTAATATGTCGCATACCTCTGTCAAAGCATCAGAGCTGGCTATTGTTGCAACAGCTCCATGATCAATTGTGCCAAGAACATCGCAATATACTTCAAATGAGAAATATATATGGTCACAATATAAAATATGTTTAGACTAACAAATCTATATTATTCTGAACAACCTAAATGATAATGAAATGGTAATGCAAACTAGAAAATATGCTTAGAATAAAAAATATATATTATTCTAAACAACCTAAATAATGAACCTTAGCAAATAAACAATATCAAAATGTGATGAAAAATATCATACCTATCCCATACAACAAATGATCTGCTACTCAAGTGTGCTTGAAGGGTCATATCTTACCTTCAGATTTTCTAATAATGCTTCATGATCAGCACTACTAATTGTCCATAATTTTTTTGTTTTCGGTCTAGCATGATGTCTCAATAACTTAATATTTATTTCTATAACAAGGTGTGAATACATGAGAATGGCTTTTTGTTTCTCATATTCAAATGAAAGTATGTTCTTTCTAATCATATATGTTTGTAACCAAGTTCTGGAAACAACAACTAAACCTGTGTGATCATAAGTTTTTTATCAACATCTAAATATACTTAAAATAAAAAATCTATATTTCATCTAAACAACCTAAATGATGATGAAACGGTAATGCAAACTAGAAAAGATTCTTAGAATAACAAATCTATATTATTGTAAACAACCTAAATGATGATGAAATGGTAATGCAACCAAGTTCAAGAAACAACTGAACCTATAGGATACATGAACCCATCATCATTTTTCATCAATTGTGTTAGCTTTCTCTTTCCCTGTACACATCGTGCCAACCAATAGTTTGATCCCTTTTCATTCCCCTATAGTGCTACAACTACATAGACATATCCTAACTATACAAGATCTGAAAGATGATCGTAGTGAAGTGAACTTTCTATTACATCTTCTAATGAGGATTATGCTATAGATAAATGGGTTAGGTATTGTGGATTTTATGTATTATGCTTGGATGCATGTATTTATGTATGTCTTTAGATGGAGGGAGAATTTTAAGAGAGAGAGAGAGAGATCTAGAGTTGTCTAGGTAGGGTGGGAGAGGGAGAGGGATGGGAGAGGAGAGAGAGAGAGAGTTTGGAGAGAGGGAGAGGGGGTGGAAGTGAGAGTTTAAGAGAGAGGGAGTGGGAGAGAAGGGGTTGGAGTGAGAGGGACTTATCTGGGTAGGGTGGGAGGGATAAGGGGAGTGAGAGAGAGGGGGTGGGAGAGAGAGAATTGAGAGAGAGGGAGAGATAGAGGGGGGAGAGAGAGAGATGAAAAGAAAGAGAGAGTTATGTAGGTAGGGTGCCAAAGGGAGAGACTTGAGAGTGTGAGGGGGTGAGAGGGATAAAGGAATAAATTGAAAGGTTAAGAGAGAGGGAGTGGGAGAGAAGGGATTGGAGT
>VDFB02058242.1:747332785-747346363 GCA_007258455.2 Sequoia sempervirens | reverse complement strand
GGTTGAGGATTGAGAGATTAAGGGTTGGGGGTTGAGAATTGAGGGTTGAGGGTTTAATGTAGAGGATAGAAGGTAGAGGGTAGAGGGTTTAATGTTGAGGGTAGAGTATTGAGGGTATAGGGTTTGGGGATTAGGGTTGAGGGTCAATGTATAGTGTAGAGGGTATAGGGGTTGAGGGATTAGGGTTTAAGGGTTGAGGGATTAAGGGTCAAGAGGGTTGAGGGACTAGGGTAGAGAGTTTACTAAGTGGGTTTAAAGGTTTAAGGGTTGAGGGATTAGGGTTGAGGGTAGAGGGTAGAGGATTGCAGCTAGAGGGTAGAGGGTTTAAGGGTTTAGGGTTTAAGGGTTGAGGGTTTAGGGTTTAGGGTTTAGGGTTGAGTATTTAAGGGTCTATAGGGTAGAGGGTAGTAGGTAGAGGGTTTAAGGGTTGAGGATTTAAGGTTAAGGGTAGAGGATTGAGGGTATAGGGTTGGGGGATTAGGGGCAACGATCCAATGTATATGGTAGAGGGTATAGGGGTTGATGAATTAGGGTTGAAGGGTTGAGGGATTAAGGGTCAAGATGGTTGAGGGATTAGGTTAGAGTTTACTAAGTGGGTTTAATGGTTTAAGGGTTGAGGGATTAGGGTAGAGGGTAGATGGTAGAGGGTTTAAGATTTAAGGGTTTAAGGGTTGAGGTTTTAGGGCTTAGGGTTGAGTGTTTAAGGGTTTATAGGGTAGAGGGTTTAAGGGTTGATGGTTTAAGGTTGAGGGTATAGGGTTGGGGAATTAGGGTCAAGGGTCCAATGTATAGGGTAGAGTGTATAGGGGTTGAGGTATTAGGGTTTAAGGGTTGAGGGTTTAAGGGTCAAGAGAGTTGAGGGATTAAGGTAGAGAGTTTACTAAGTGGGTTTAAGGATTTAAGGGTTGAGGGATTAGGGTTTAGGGTAGAGGGTAGATTATTGAGGGTTAAGAGGGTTGAGAGATTAGGGTAGAGAGTTTACTAAGTGGGTTTAAGGGTTTAAGGGCTGAGGAATTAAGGTTGAGGGTAGAGGGTATATGATTAAGGGTAGAGGGTAGGGGGTTTAAGGGTTGAGGTTTTATGTTTTAGGGTTGAGTGTTTAAAGGTTTATAGGGTAGAGGGTAGTGGGTAGAGGGTTTAAGGGTTGAGGGTTTAAGGATGAGGGTAGAGGATGTTGGAAATATATGCCTCAATCATCACAGGCTGTAACCTCTACTGGAGAAAAGTCAGTATGACATCTATCATGTCTGGCCGACTAGCAGCTTTGATACATTGTGATTTGTATAGGTCGTGACCTAGCTTCTGTCTCACCAAACGTTCCTATCGCTGTGACATTTTGTGTTTGTTGTGATCTCTTACCACCCGTGGAGACCTCTGGGCAATAGGCCATTCAATCAGGCATCGGGGAGAGTCTTGGTTGTTCACTATGAGCTCTCAGTGAGATGATTGTCTCGCCAACAGTGTTTAGCTTGAAGTCTTCAGGGAAAGTCTTGGAGTTAAGTATAACTTATATCGATAAGGAATATCTCACCGACGATGTACACTTGAAGCAGCACAAAGGTCTCGGTGTGAGGTCTTAGCGATGCACAAAGGTCTTGCCGATAGTAGTATGGTTTTAGAGTAAAACATGAGAGCTTGGTGAAACCTTTTGGCGAAAGATATGTCTTGGAGACCATTCGGTGCTCGATGAAACATAAGGCTCTTGAAATAGAGTCTCAACAAAGGATGATAGTCTTGGCAACTGCTAATGGCTTCGGTGTAACTTAATGTAGCTCGATGAAACCTCTTGGCGAGCAGTAAGTCTTGTCGATAGGAATGTTGAGATCGTTGTGACTTTGAATATTAGTATGTGGTCTCACCGAAGAGCGATAGTCTTTCTGAATGGAAAACTCACGTCTATGTGACTTGTGGAGCTTCGGTATGACATCTCAGTGAAAGCGATATGTCTTGGCAACATGGCGAAAGCTAAGCGATAGCTCTCAGGACTCGATGTAACATCTTTCCGATAGGTAAACTCTTGGTGATATCGAATATGAATTATTTGGGCATCGGGGAGACACTTCTTGTGTCTCACTGACATGTCGATAGAGTGTGAAGCCATTTGATTGAGTGAGACTATCCTATGTGGCTCATTGTCGACCAATAGGAGAAGCCGAATCTGAACAGTTGGAAGATAGTTCATTGTGATGGTTCTATAAGGAAGTTCAATAGACAGGGAACACCATGAATATAGTTTGTAGTTGCAGATGCTCGACGGTTAGATGGTTGGTTCGATCAATGGGTGTGTGAACAGTTCAAATTGTATCAGAGTGAATTCTATTCTATGTAGACTGTAACGTGATGGTTCTTGTACAAGATTGTTCATGGTGAATGTTGTTGTAAACAGACATCAGTAAGATAAGTCTGAAACTTGTATGTAATCTCCATTACTGTAATACAAAGTGATTTTTCTTGGTGTGGTGGGTTTTTCTCCCGTAAGGGTTTTCCCACGTAAATCTGGTGTTCATCTGTGTTTGTCTAATTCTCTGTTTCTAATATTTAGTTCTTAGTGCATCTTAATTGAACTGTAATTAAAAATTTAAAAGTGTAACTGCATTCTTCCTTGAGGTATTGATGTTTAGGAGAGTTGTTTCCACATCTAGCTTTCCTTACAAGTGGTATTAGAGCCTGGCCAGTTGTGTTATCCTTGTGGGTACATTGGGTTTTTTGTGTCAATTTCTGTTAGGTGGGAGTCTTGTAGAAGTTTTTCAATTTCTAATTACAGATTGAGATGGATAGCACATTAGGAAAGATTGAAATAGAGAAGTTCAATGGCAACAATTTTGAGTTGTGGAAACTTAAGATGGAGGATCTCTTAGTGGATCGTGACCTTTGGATTGATGTGTCTGGAGTGAAACCTACAGGCATGAAGCAAGAAGATTCGGACCTTGCAGATAGAAAGTCTAAGGGGATGATAAGGCTCTATTTGGTAGACTCTGTTCTTCTCAATGTGCATGAAGAGAAGACTGCCTCTTCCTTGTGGAAGAGATTGGCATCTATTTATCAGGGGAAGTCTTTGGTGAATAAACTGTTCCTGAGGAAGAAGTTGTATTCTTTGAGAATGTAGGAAGGAGGGTCTGTAGCTAATCATTTGAATAATTTTAACATGTTGCTTGCTCAGTTAACATCCGTTGGTGTGAAGATTGAAGAAGAGGATCGTTGTATGCTATTATTGTGTTATTTACCAGACTCATGTGATCATCTGGTGATGGCTATTGGGAGTACAACACCCAGTTTCAAGATGGAAGATGTTGTTGGTTCTTTGCTGTCAGAAGAAATGAGAAGGAAATCTTTTGAGATGGTGAAGGAGACCCTTGTTGTTAGAGGAAGGTCGAAGGAGAAAGGAAAGAGGAAGGACAAGAAATCAAAATTGAAATCAGAAGGGAGATCAAAGTCTCCTGGCAAGAAGTCCAAGGTGAAGTGCTAGAACTGTGGGTAACCTGGTCATGTTCGAAAGGATTGTAAAGAGGAGAAGAAGAAGAAGAAGAAGTATTTCCGACAATGACTCTTCTCATAGTGATACAGAAGCCTTCATTGCAACCTTGGCTACACAGGCATCAGATGATGTCTGGCTGATTGATTCTGGAGCATCTTTTCACATGACATCTCATAGAGACTGGTTCACAAAGTATGAAGAATACGATGGTGGAAAGGTGTACTTGGCAAGTGATTCAACTTTGGAGATAGTTGGATGTGGAAGAGTCACAATACAATTTCCTGATGGCAAAGTAAAAGGAATTAATGATGTTATGCACATACCAGGTCTGGCTTGAAATTTATTGTCTACCAGTAAGTTGAATGATATTGGAGTACAAGTCACGTTCTCTAGAAATGGTTGCAAGATGACGAGAGGCTCTATGGTGCTGGCTAGAGGTGCTCGAATTGGTACCCTGTACAAGTTGGATGCACAGGCTATTGAATGCAACAGTGTCTCTGTAAGTCACATAAAGCTACACATGGAGGTAAAGAGGGAAATATCCCTCATTATGTAAACTCTATGGAAGTAAAACTTCTAGCAAAGAAGACTATGCTTTGGCATCATAGGCTAGGCCACATTGGAGAGAAAGGTTTAAAAACCTTGAAGAACAAAAACCTAGTTGAAGGGCTTGAAGATTGTAACCTTGAATTTGAATTTTGTGAACACTGTATATATGGAAAACAACACCGTGTTTCATTTTATTCCAATCCTCATAAATCTTCTGGTTTGCTAGATTATAGCCATTCAGATGTATTTGGTCTAGTGGATGTTCCTTCTTTGTCTAAATCAAGATACTATGTGTCATTCATTAATGATTATTCAAGAAGAGCATTTGTTTATTTTTTGAAAAGTAAATTAGAAGTGTTCAGTCGATTTAAGGAATTTAAGAACCTTGTTGAAAATCAGACTAGTAGAAAGATTAAATGTTTAAGGACTGATAATGGCGGTGAATTTTGTTTTGATGAATTTGAGAGACATTGCAAAGACCTTGGGATTAAAAGACATAAGACTACACCAAATACTCCACAACAGAATGGAGTTGCAGAAAGGTTCAATAGGATAGTGATGGAGAGAGCACGAAGTATGCTAAGTAGTGCTGGCTTGGAGGAGAAGTTTTGGGCTGAGGCTATATCTACTGCATGTTACCTAATTAATCGTTCTCCAAATTCTGCTCTTGTTGAGAAAACACCTTTGGAAGCGTGGTCTGGTAAGAAGCCCTCTTTAAGACATATTCGTGTTTTTGGCTGTGAGGCATATGCTCATGTGCCGAATGTGAAAAGATCTAAACTGTAGAACAAGGCTGTCAAATGTATTTTTATTGGCTATAGTGCTGTCATAAAAGGATACAAGCTTTGGAATCCTGATCAGAGAAGGTTGTATACAACGAAGTGTAATATTTTTGTGAGTGAAACCTTCCACTTTGGATCTGCAGTTAGAGACAAAGTCAGAAAAAAATAAGGATGTAGTGTAGACATCGAAAATATATAGATTGATATCACACTCGATCTACTAACATCGTTTCTTCCTAAATCATCCCTCGGTCTAACTGTTTAATCAAATTCCCTTATCTGATTAAATTCATCAACATTCATCTCTTAATTAAATAAATTATTTTTTCTAATTAAGTCACTTTCCCTTGTTAATTAAATCAATTCATCTAATCTAATTATCCCTATTTAATTAAATAATCAATTTATTTGATTAAATCTCTAAAGTCTATCTGTTAAATTAAATAAATTAAAACCTTATTTGATTTAATCTAACACCATCCTTTTAATTAAATAAATCAAAATCTTTATTTAATTAGCCTCTTATCATATTCCTCTCTTTTTGATTTAAATTAATCCAAAAATCTAAATCAAATTGTCAAATCACTAAATATCCTTAAATTAATCAAATCTGATTAATTTAATCCTATCACTCAAATCCTCTAGATTTTGCAACTTGCACAATTAATTCATTTATTTGATTTAATAATTCCCTATTTTCATTCAAAAGGCATCTAAGTGGGAATATTCCTCAAATTTGAAATCTCCCCCAAAAGGACTTGTCCATCCAACAAAGTATTTAAAGCTCTTACATTGTCTCTTACATGTCTCCCACTTGGCATTTAACTCATTTTTCATCCCCCCTAAACATGTCATCTCATCAAATTCAAATTTCAAACTTGCACATGGATCAAAAACTTGCTCATTCCTCATCCAATCACATTTGGACAGGTGGCATTTTGCCATTGGCCAATTCTTTGTCCCACATTGCTCTATTTTGGCTTTGTTTCCATTTCAACATTCTATAAATAGAATGCTTCACCATGCATTTTATCATCCACAATTATGCAAAGTTATTATGCACAAATATCTCTCAAATTCCATCCATCTTCTTAACTAGTTTATTGCAGATTTTGGAGCTCATTGAGGGACTCATCAAGTGGATCAATCATCTTCAATCAACATTTGCATTCAACGAGTTGGGAAAGGGAAAATCTCCGCACACCTATTTGCACCAACTCCCTCAAGAGATCAAGAGTTTGCTTGCATTAGATAGGATTTAATTGTTTCATTTGTGTTCTTCATTTTCGTTTCTTATCTTTTGCAAATTTCAAATGGATTTCTTGAGGAATCGTTTGTTTCTAACCTTGTGTTTGATCTAATTGTTTGCATGTTTATTGCGTTTGTGCAAGGTCTAGATTCAAATGGTTCACATATTGGCGCTAGAAGGAGGGCATATACCTCAAATCTAACACGTTTTTTTATGAAATTTCGTTGTTTTTTGACAGCACTATTCATTAATCCGCATATGATCACTATTTTAGTGTTTTTAGAGTCAACTTTAAAATGACCATATCTTGGTCATACGTAGGTCTTTTTTGATGCTTTTTCTTTTATAGGGTAGAATTTTACAAGCTATCCAATGATGTAGGTGTTTCTTAACTATAAATTAGTCAAAATTTTCAAATTTGCATTTAAAGTAAATGGTTTGTCTAACCCCTATATCCTTTTGTTTCTTTTGATCTCATCTAACATTTTGATCACTTTTGTAGGTTGGAAATCAAAATCAAAAGAAAGAGGAGCATGGGGATGATATTTTATCTAATCAAAGTGTTTTTTAACACTTCTTTAAAGAATTTGTCATCCTTCTCCTTCTTAGGACACTAGTTTTCAATTGGGCTTAAAAAGAACCTTTTTCATTTCTTGCAAAGGCTAAAATGAACTTTAGGATCACAACTTACTAGATTTGGTTTATTGGATTAACAATTGAACAAGGCAATTTCTCACACTTCATTTGGTGCTTTAAAATGAAATCATCATTGCTTTGAGGGTTTAAAAAGAATAAGTGTAGTTTTGTTTATTTGTGAAGGCTTACTTAGACTAAAGCCATTGAAAAGGACGTATGCGCTTCTCTCGCGCTTTATAGCGATCTTGAGAATCAAAAGGTCTTTTCCATGACTTTGGGTTGAGATAAAGCAATCACCTCCACACTTCGATTTGGGCTTAAAATTGAACAAACTATTGTGCGAGTGTGAGTGGGGGCTTTGTTGCGTATATTCTCTCTCCTTGTTGCCTACAAGGATTGATCGAGTTACAAATATTGTTCTTCATTCGCTTTTGTTTATCCTAGAGGGCCTGCCTTGGGGAAAAAGTACTCACCCAAGGGAACGACTCAACCGGTAACACTCTAAAGCCAAGAGTATTTCCAACCGAGATATAAATGTGGGTATTGGTTAAACACCATTATCATGCGGTTGGCTCCGACAAGATGGATCTAAAAGGGGACTCTTGCCATATGGGTCAATCTCCACGAACAGAAAGTCCTTATTAAAACCCTTGTTTAGAAAAGGCCAAAATCCTATCTGTTTGTTGGTGCAAGAACGGTCGTTCTGAAGCCGCCCCACAATTTTACGGCTTTTAGTAGAGATGGAAAGCATGCCATGGGAGTTTCATGGGTGTTGGTGCTTGGCTGCCCCATTATAAGTGAGTGTCGTGGAGGGGAGCCAGTGGGGTCAAGCATCTAACCATCCGCTAAAAGTAGGCGTAGCTGGACTTGTCCAAGTGGGGACTCAACAAACATTGTCTATCACATCCATAGGATTGTACATGCTTTTGGGTTACAAAAACACATGCTTGTTCGTAAACATTGGAAAACAAACACTTAAACATGATCATGCAAATTTCAAACCCCTTTTGATAGAGCAAATACCTTTTGACAAATTTAAGTGTTGTTGCCTTCCCTTGGGATTATGTCCTTAGAGGTTTCTCATCACTTGAATTTATATCGTCATTTGCTCTAACTAGGGTTAACCTAGGAAATCCCTTTGCCTCAATTTCTTGGAACTCCCACACAACACTTTGTGGGAAGAAAAGGAATTTTGACATAGGACATCTTTAGTTTGAAACATAATCAAGAAAGTGTATTTGGTAAAAAGAAGTCATTAAAAGCAAAGATAAGCAATTGAGCCCCACACATGTCTTTTCAATGATTTCTCACAAGGTCAAGATACAAAAACCCAAGAAAAAGAAACTTAGCCCAAAACAACATCAACAAAGACTCAAAAGGTTATATGATTTTAGAGAAAAGTTGTTGGCTAATTTCTATAGACATGCTTCAAGAGACAACCCCACTTTATATTCATTTTACTACACACAAAATCCAAGATTGTTTCAAGGGATTGGATACCTTGCTTAGGGCATAACATGTTCTTCAATACCTTGGTCTTGTTAAACAAAAGTCTAAACTAGGGTCATTCTAAGATCAAAACAAACATTCATCCATCAAAAACATCATCAACCATAAACATCTCACCAACATTTTGAGAAAATCTTGACACAACTATGCTAGGCTCCTTTGGTAGACATCAAAACTTTTCAAACATGAGACTTTGAATTCTTCAAACATCAACATCAAACTTGTTCAACTCAAGTGTGTGTGAATGAATCCTTTTGCACATGCTTAGTTGAATTATCACTTTGTTCAAATTAATGGTGGATAGATGCATCCTTCTCCCATCACTAATTTGGATTATCTTTTGGTTAGCTTGTGAGTAGACACATCCTATTCTCACTCCTAAATCAAATTATCCTTTATGAGCATTAGTTATCTTTTTTAGATCATCATCCAAACATCTTGGGGATATCTCTTGCTCAAACATCAACATTCAAAAGACAGAATTCAAAGTCTAAACATCAAACAAACATCAATCAAAGCAAACCCAAAGTACCTAGCATCACATCAAGATTTTCAATACAAATTCAAAACTTCCATTCTCATCCATATATCATACACCTTTCATCTTCACATCTTTGATCTTTTACACATCCTAGTTTGCTCTTTTATGGTTCAAACAAGATCACAACACAAGAGGAACATGGAGTTAAATCAAGAAACATCAACCACAAGTGATCTAAGCCAAAACATTCCAGAAATCCAAAACACACCACTTCCAAACCTCACTATCACTACACACGATCCACAAAAAGAGGTCTTGGTGGAAGACATCACACCAATAGAACTAAGTGAGGAAGAAGTTCTTGAGATGCTCAAACAACCAAAACTACAAAAGTTTCTTCGCGCAATGACTAAAATAAATCCATCAATTCTCAACACTATTGAGGATGCGCTTCTTGTACCAAATGACCAAAACACCCTTCCACAATCAACCACTTCCATTACCGCCATAGAACCTACTATCAATGAGGATGATACCCTCTTCAACACGCATCAAAATCCACTTTACAACCCACTTGGATTTATCGATACATCTGAGGTTCCTTACCATACCACCTCATCATTTTCTCTTGACACGCAAGTGTCTAGACCTTTGGTACAAGCAAGCTCGTCCGAAATAGAGAGACCTTACGGATTTGTCTCTTCATTTGCACAAGAAAATTTTCCACCATTCAAACCATTCACACCTCCCACCACGTCAACACCATATTTTGGTTTAGGGATCTCCCCTTTACCTAAACTTCCACCTTTCCCTAGCACAAATCGCCCCATCCAAATCAATTCATCCAACCAAGGGCGTACATCACATCTTTCAAACACACCATCCACATCAAACCAATGCATGATAGCTAATCAAAATATGGTCTCTCAAAGACCCACTATTTCGCTCATCTCTACCATTCCTACCACTTTACCTAGTCCCACCATTCCTATCACTTCACCCATCCCAAATGCACCTATCACCACATTCACTCCAACCACTACATGCACTACCCCCATCACACCCCTTACATCGCAACCTCCCACCACCACCATCGCTCTAAGCGCATCTCAAACTCCCACCACTCCATCCAACACAATTTTGATCCCACCACCACCACCATTGCAACCAAGCCAAGTAACCCATTACAACGCTGCATTCAAAGCATACCAACAATTGCTCCAACAATATCAAACAATTCAGCAAGTGCCTATAGCCACACACGCTTCTCAAGCTTCACAGCAAAATCAAGCTCAAACATTGCTGCAACAACAACAAGCACAACAAGCGGCACAATCCCAAGCTTTGTTGCAACAACAACAACTAGCTACACAAGCTGCTCAAGCTGCAAAAGATGCCCAAGCACGAGTGCAAGCACAAGCACAGTACTTTGCACAACAACTCGCATATCAGCAAGCGTTAGAACAATACCAAGAGCAGCAAGAAGCAAAAGAACAGCAAGCACAACAACAAGCGCAACAACAAGCACAAATCCTAGCGCAACAACAACAAAATGAACAACAAGCATTGTTCATACAAAAGCAAGTAGAAGCCTACTTCACCTGCCAGAACATATTGATACCATCAAAAAATGCACCAAACAACCCATCCATCCAACCAATGATTCAAACACCCCAAAACACCTTCATGCACGATCCATTGACCTATGATCATATTGAAAATGTCTCCACATCACCTAATGAGTTAGAGGACATATCTCAAAAATTTATTCCAAAGCATGATCAAAATATTTCACCAAGGTCTAGCAATGGTCCTTTCCAAGACATATTGACACCCTTCGACCTCATGGTTACAGATACGGAAGGAACCCTGAACTCGACATTTGGGGATATTGAACCACTTACCAGGTCTAATGAAAACATCCAAAAACCCTTTGTAAGCAATCCATTCTTTGAAGCTACCCCATGTCAAGAACCTGGTCCAAAGCATGTCGAGAGCAACCCCGAAATAAATCAAGATCAAGAATTCGTATCTACAAGATACTACAATGATCTAATGGACAATCTCCTATCTATGCAAGATGATCATATCCATATAGAACATAGTCCTCCATCTACCCATGAGATGCTTTCTATAGATGGACACGTAGATGATCTTCATCTAGAAAAAGATTGTGTTACACAAAAAGAGCAGATTCTTAACTCCTACAATCAAACAGAGTTGTCAACATCAGGATCGAATATGTCCCAAACTCAGATTGAGGACATCATGAATAAAGATATCCATCATTATCCGCCCAAGGAAACAAGTTAGATAGAACATCCAGAGTTAGCAGAGCAACAAATTGAAACGTCACCTACGGTGGTCATTTATCAGAGAGTACATTCTATACAAGAGATCTCAGAACAGGCAGAATCAAAGCATGAAGGTACTACTTCCACAATACTGGGGGCAACTTCGTCTCAAGCAAACGTCAACATAGGGAGCACGAAGAGTCCTTATGATGAAACTGATGTCAATACTACAACCAGTCACACCATGAATCTTCATCCACCCATTACCCCATCCACAAATTGGGACCAATGTCAAAAGAAATATTTGAATCAAAGTACGAAGAACGTTATCAAATCAAAAGAAACTGAGAAGCATAATGGACAAATCAAAAACATATGGATACAAAAGAATACAAAGAAAGATCATCCCTGTCAAACTCCATTAGTCAAAGAAACTATGGGGCAAAATAAAAATGGGAAAAGTATCCATCAAGAATGTCCGCAAAAGCAAAAGAAGGCTTTTCAAGCGACGTACAAGGTATATCAAGCAGTTGGTCCTAATTCCAAGCACACTTCCGTATCCACCCATCATTGCTCATCTTCCCAAGTTTGGAGAGTCAAAGGTTCCAAACTATCAACCAATTCATCTCTTATCCCTAAACACACTCCACCCATGCCTCCATGCATAATATCAAATTCTTACATTGACCGTGTATTGGCAATGACCCTTCATCATAAGGATTCTGAAGGCACTTTATTGCGATGTGCGCACCAAGACAGAGTTAACTCCAGTATCGACGAAGTAGATGAAGAATCCAAAAAATTCCATTCAAGTGCACGTATCTTAGCAAAGCAACTTCTTCAGGTAGGATACTGATGGCACATTATGACAGAAGCATCTACATCAGCAACCCTAGGTGGTTCAGCATGAATCTTTCAGAAAAATACAAAAAAATCAAAAAAGCAAAAAATCCAAAAGAATTAGAAAAAAGGATTGAAAATAGTAAAGAGAAAAATCGTCCTCCAGTGAAAACCACTACGGTGGCACTTTGGGCAAGACCATGATGAAAACCTGGCAAACAGGCGTCATGTGTAGAATTGAGCATCTATGTGCGCCGATTCAGATGAAAGCATCTCATCCCATCCATAATAAATCCAACATCCCGTCTATCTCATCCATAATAAATCCATTCATCCATAAACCATCGATCCAATCCATTTTCATCCATCTGCATCCATGGTCCAAATTGTCTTGATCTTGATGAAATTTTGGGGCACACTATACGCTTGCTTACGGTAAACATCTTGACATGGGTTGTTTTCATTAAATCCTATCCTACCCAATGTTATCTGAGCCATGAAGCATTGTCCAATGAGCATTCTTTATCTGAACACCTTATCTTATCGCATGATAATCCTTGGAATCCTTTTCCATGCTTACCATATCCATACATCCCTATGCCTATCTGAGCATCCATCCATGGCATTCCATACATTGCTAGACATTGGGGGCAGATATTCACATCTTGCTTCAAGAATAAATCTTGATCTATATCCTCCAACTTATGTGGCAATCCGAACATTGGCAAACGTGAAACCAAATTGGTCAAAGCATTTGTGATCCATAATCTGAATCACTAGCCCATGGCATATTTTGACAAGAACATGTTCTTTAACAAAGCTTCATCTTTCATCGAACATCAATCCAACAATCACTATCAGTCGCATCTAAGTTGCACTTCAACGTCACATCAAATCATCCAAACATCTTTTGTTCGAAACCAAGCTTCATCAAACATGATCAATCAAATCCAATCAAAAAATCATCATCTTGGGATATCATTGTGTTTCTTAACACTATCCTTGCATTGTTGTGCATCCTCAACAATGTTATCATCATCAATCCATTGATCCGATCAATCAACCTTAGCTTGGTCTTCAACAAAATCCCAAACAGAGCACTGATATCATCACACATATCCATATCCAAATCGTCAAAACATGCGAAAAATCGAAAAACACTCATAAAATCAAGAAAATCGTCAAAAACATTGGAATCTGAACTACGTCGTCTCTGAGCTTAAACGTAGGCAAGGCTAATCTTTGATCAGCCCCCGAGACACAAAATCCAAAAACATTCGAAAAAATCAAAAATCAAAACATTTGAAAATCTCGAAAAAATCCCAAAAATAGCCTCAAAACATTTCAAAACGTCAAAAACATCCACATATTTGAAAATTCCACCCTTCCCGTTTTGCTTTCACTCAAAATAATCAATCATCCATAATAAACTGATCATCACCTTCATCCTTTGGCAACACAAACAAATAGAAACAATCATAGCAGTCAGCAATAGCAAACTTCAATCGTAAAATCTAAATCAAAACAACAAACCATTAAAACAAAATCAAACTCTTGATCAGTCGCAAACATGTCAGTCAACCTTATATCAACAGCCTATCAATCAACTTATCAAACCATCATCATCATGTACAATGCATGTCCTAGGATATATCGTTCCGACAATGGGCATCATTTATGGATATCACCTTGGATTCTTATCCTATCAAAACAAATCCCTTTGGCTAGAGGTATGAAGAACATTGGCTTGTTTGTGTACTTGA
>VDFB02058242.1:747304984-747332685 GCA_007258455.2 Sequoia sempervirens | reverse complement strand
TGGTAATCACAAGGGGCCTTACAAATGAACAATGTTGGAAGTATACTTTCATAAAATGTAATGACATGGTGATGCTTCCAAACCTAAAACTAACCCAAATTTAAAAGAAATAACAAAAGAGAATGGTTTAGAGAGATTCTAAGATTAAACTAACTCCTAAGACCAACAATGTAAATGATAAAACACTCAAAGTGGACCACTCCTTCAAAACCAATTCCTATTTGATCCAGAATAAACTTGCAATCTCCCATAAATAGTGCAATCTTCTAAGGAATTAAATATTTTTAGACTGCGGAGTATTCACCCAAATCAACCTTATTTAACATTTGAAATGAATAAATGGCCACAATTGTACTAAGCACACAAATTGAAGGTCCAAGCTAACTTTACACAACAACTTACAATCAGCAAGATTCCAAAAGTATGGACCAAGGATTGCTCTAACACTTCAAATATCAAAGCAATGTCAAAAGATGGAATAACAAGAACCATGCAAGATAACACAATACAAGAAAGAGCACCAGAGAACAATGTCTTTACTTATATTGAATCACCCAATATTGCAACAATTCCAGTATTCAGTTTAACAACACTTGCTCTCAGAAAATACTAACTCCTCACTCTAGCTCTTGCACTATCACTTAGCTTTCTCTCTTTCTAACCAATACAAATGAGGCAAAATTCCCAATTTATAGAAATCTCATACTAGGTTAGCCCAATTAGGGTTACAACAAAGGTCGGCCAAAAGAAGTCGGCCTAGAAGCTTATTTTAATAAAATATCATTTTTGCATTTAATATTTGAAACTTCCTCCAGGTCATCCTGGGTCCTCCAATAGCATCTTAATGTGGCACAAAATCCAAGGTTGCTCATCCTAGCAAGCTGGGGTCACATGTCTAGCACATAAAACTAGGCAACTGGCTATTCTCTTTCTCCCCTTCCTGATTGGCTCCCAATTTATCAAATAATTCTTTTGATTTTTCCAATATTTCCCTCATATCTTCTGGATCTGGAACTAGAATAAACTTCACCCTAGTTTTATGATTTTTGAATTCTTCCAGATATTGTGGCATAACTTTATTCCATTCAACTTGTAGCTCATGATATTTATCTAATTTTGAAATGTAAATAGTTGCATCTTCTAGATTCTCTTTAGTAATTGGAGCACTATCAGATGGAGCATAAACTTCATGCCACCATCCCTACAACCTACCAACATTCATATTCTTTTTTCCAAATTTCTTCCTGCTAGTGATTATCTCTAGGAAAGTGATACAACTATTATAAATTTCTTTCATCTTTTCTTGAAGCTTCATTATCTTCTTCAATGCCTTGGTGAGAAGCTCCTTTCTGTAATTCTAGACTTCTACCCATTCCTTTATTCTACCAATTTCATCTTGGGAGAAGATATTCAACTTGACCATGTCTTCCTTTGGTACCTACAAAATTTTCTTTAATTCACCAACAGTGGACTCATCAATCTTATTACAATCAACAACAAACTGAGAGGTGTGTTCAAGAAAATTAGAGGCATTAGTATATATCTTCAAAATTTGTTCAATGGCCTTGTCTCCTCTATTGCTTACATCCTAGAGCCAACTATGTGTACAGTGCACCTAAGACTTTAACCTTTCAATCTCATTAACTACCTCCTTAGGCAACAATCCTTTAGGCACAACTCCTTCACTCCCCATAGTCTATAGAGGCTTCATTAAATTTTGTACATACTTATACACATCATTCAATTGCTTTTGCAATCTTTCCTTTTCCTCTGTCTCTTTATCTAACCTTTTGAATATGGTCTGAGAAGACTCCTAGAACTCTTCCTTCTCCCGCTCTCTAGTTGTAGGTCCTAAGTTGATTGTTTTTACTTTGTAATCAGTAGACCTGACCTCATCCTTGAAATTTTCTAATGGAGGGACAACAACATGGATGACCCTATTATTGAATTCATCTCGGGCAATCTTAGAAACTGTCCTAGCCCTTTTCCTTTGCTTAGGCTGCCCCCATTGTTCCAGCAATTTATCCCAACTTAAGGTATCCTCCAACATAATAATTGGATTTTTGCTAAGCCTCCCTTCCAACCATTCTAGATTTGTAGGCTATCTAGTTGTCACTTCCCTGTTAGGATCACCAACCATATTTGTTTTAGCATCCTTATCAACTTCTGGTTGATCTTCTTGTCTTTCTTTATCCTAACTAGGACTATCAACGACATTCTCTTCTTTGTTATCTTCATCTTTAGGATTGGTTTGTGGCTCCTCAATGATCACCTTCTCAGCAGACTTTGGCACTTTACCTTGAACAACTTCTAATTCCTTATTCTTACTCTCAACCCCAAAATTTGATTTATTTATTTCTTCCACAAACCTTCTCCACTCTCCACTATCAGGAGTAGAAATGTTGTCATCTTCCTCATTAAGCTATTCAGGGTTATTTGATATGTTTCCTTCTTTTGGAAGGGCCTCTTCAAAAATTTGTACATCTTGAGGAGAAGGGATGGGAGAATTATTTCCTGTAGTTGCTCTCTTCTCCACATCATTTGTAGGTGCCTCTTCATCATGCAATTCTTCTTCTACTACCTTCACTGCTTTTGTTTGGACAAATATTTTCTTTGGAGAATGTCTTCTTACATAAAATTGGGGATTTTCCCCTGAACTCTCCAACTCTATCACCTTTACAACAAAATGGGCATCTGTGGCAGCCTCATTCTTTTGAGATTTTGCAGCCTTCTACCTCTCAATTAATATTCTTCTTTTCCTCACTAGTTGTGAGGTCTCTCCTTCTTCAACATGAGTGTTGCCCTGAGGAACCTTCTTTGTCTATACCTAGATCCTAGTTCTTATTTTAATGGATACAGTTTCCTGAGGGGCATCCTCACCATGAGGTTCAGTAACTTCTTGTTCCTTGTGAGTTTTAGCTACTTCTTCATCTTGAGACTCAAGGTCTCCCATTAGATAATAGGTGAACTTAACACCTTCAGCCTCTAGTTCCAATACTTGATGCTTAACCCACAACCTAGAATATTTTTTGACTGGTTCAATGATTTGATTCAAATGAGTTACCTCCTCCTTAAACCAATTAATTGGAGGAAATGGCTTGTTTTTGAAGAGTTCATAATCATGGTGTTGAAGAAGATTTGCATCATTATCCTCCACCTGATCAAGAACCTCCACAACTCTGTATATTCTAATTAACTTCAAAGGAATCCTTGAGAACCTTCTTCTTATAACTTCCCATTCATATCGACAATTGGCCCAATAGTCCTCAATGTGGTTTTTGTGTCTGAAGGTCCTATTGGATTGCTTTACAACCTTTCCATAAGGGTCAAAATTATTCCTGTTGGTATGGCAATATAACTCAAATTGGGTCATTTCCTTTTCTAAATGTTGGGAACTCTGAATAGAAGGGAAATCCTCCAATGCACCTATTCTCAATGGGAACTTTGATCCCAATCCCTTATTCTTTATGTTTCCTTGATGTAGGATCTCCTCAAAACCAACCATTTGCTTTGTCAATTCCAACAAGATGAGCTTGTTGGTGGGATATCGAGGTAACCTGAGAGGAACAATTGGTGATCCCTACACCCGAATGTATGTGAATCTTCGAAGTTGGATGAACCATTGTCCATAGTTCTTTATCAAATCCATTGCATCCACAAACATTCTCACATGAATGGAATCTTGCAAAAATTTGGGGATATACATAAAGAAAGCATCATTAGCCCTTCTGTAATTTGATGTCTTATACTACAGTTAGGGATATACCTCCCATATCTTATCCTGCCCCAAGGTTCCTTTATAGTTGAGACCCTTGTACTTGGTCTTGTGTTCCAACATATATACCAAATATGAAGTCATAGTGAACTTGTTAGTCTCCAACACACTCCTCAATTGGGCATCTATATTATTATTGATGATTCTTTCCCATTAATAATGCTTATTAGCCAAAATTTTATTAATGGGGTGGAACATCCAAGGTTGGAATATATGTGCCTCCTCCACTCCCATGACTCTTCCTAGGAGAGTTACGATGTCATTGTATTCCAACTTAAAATCACTTCTATGCAACTGCTTGGGAAATTTTGAATAGTGGAGCTTTGGCTTCAATATCCATGCGTTGTGCATTATCTCCAAGGCCCTGTTAGGATCCTCCTCATAGAATTCAGTAAATTCCCCAATATTTATCTCTTCAATTAACCTGTGATGGGAGGCAATCTTAAAGACTTATGTAATTGATTCCTCTGTCAAATTTTCCATCTCTCTACCTTGAGGACCAATGATGATTCTTGTTATGGGGTCATAATGCTTTGCACACTCCAATACTAGTTTTGAACACAATTGTGTGGTTGGGAATCCTGCTGCTTGTGCTAGTCCTATGTGAGTGATCTCCTGAGCCAATTCAGTTGGTATCTTTCTAAACATCTTCTAATGGAAGTCATTATAGTCAATATAGCCCATATTGGTGTCTATAATCCTTAACCATGCATAAGCAATCCTTTTCTCTGGCCAAATTCCTTTGAAATCATACTTCATCCTTTCTTTCCTCTTTCTGACTTCCTCCTATGCTAGAGCAGCCTTGGTTTTGGTGGTCTTGTTTGGATTTACCTCTACCTACATCTGTTAACACACGACTATAATTACTAGAAGGAAAACACCAACATAACGTACTATAACAACCAATGAAATGAAACTAAAATTTCCCTTGAAGTGACTATTTTTAACATTGAAGCACATAAAATCATCATAAGTTGTCATCATTATCAAGCTTTAACCTTTTTCATTGAGCTTGCAAGTCATAACAGATAAACTTAGAAAATCTAAGCCTACTCATATTTTTCAACCAGAGTATGGTTTAGATAATCCAGGTGAGCTTGGATTCACCAAACTCAGCCACTAAATGTCAAACAAGCCATTTATAACTTATAAAGCAAAGCCAATGAGATATCAAGCATTAAAACATTGATGTACAAGTCCACTCAAGCACCAAGATCAACCTAAACTTTGAATGTGATCATTTAAATGTGAGATTTAGAGAAAATCAAAAATTTCAGCCTACCTCAGATTTTTCAAAGTTCAAAAAATCCTAGGTAGCTAAGAATTACTGATATCGAGTCAAGATCAAAATTCATTAAGTGCATCACATAGAGATATAAGAATTTCAGCTAATCTGGGCCACCTCGGATTATCAGAGCAGTTAAGGCTCAGGTAATCTGAGCTAGCTCATATTCTTTGAGATTTCGCTAGGGCATCATAAAATGCTAAGTGTTTAAAAAAACTTGCATGAAAATGATCAAAACCACCAAGTTATGCTAAAAGATGACTCAATTACCCTGTTTATGGCATCATTCAAACAACTATGCCTAATGTTGCAAATCATTTAGAGCAAAGCATCAAATTCAAGACTTATAGGGAGGGTACCCTCAAGCTAGGATTTAAATCACATAGGGAAAATTGAATGACCCTTTCTCATTTACCAATTTAATACTCATGAATCCAAACAAGGGAACCCTAAAAAAAATACATTTTCGAATGAAACTACTCAATCCAAATCCTCTGTTCCCCAAACTTTATGTGCCCTAAAAGTTCATTACATACCAATAAAACCCTATGATGCATTTGAAAGCACAAAATCCTACCAACACCCATGCTACGAAAGAATATAAGCACAAGATCAATCATGAAATCAAAATCAAGGATGAAAATGATCGAAACATACCTTAAAACACGTGCAAAACCTAGAGAGAACACTTGAAGTTTGACGGGGAATACCAAATCAACCAACGTCACTTTTCACGCGGATGGAATTTCCAAATAGAGGAGGATTCAATCACTTGAGGAAGAGCACTATCACTTTCAAGCTGATTCAAACACAAAATGACCAAATGGAGGACCAAAATGCAAATATATTCACCATCTTAATGCAATTAATGACCCTCATAAATTCCTGACAAGACGTTGAAGTTTTCAGAAATGTGACCCCAGGACAGATTTTGGATAACCCAAGGTACCTTAGATTATTTGACTGGATTAAGGTTTGGATAATCCGAGCCTACTTGGATTTTCTAAAAATCCTTCATACTTAAGCCAATTTTGTTGGATTATTACGATTTTTGATCTGGAATGAATTCCCAAGGGTTAGACCATGATTTCAAGTTGCAAGAAAGCATCTCAAATGCAAGTTTATCAATGTGCACATGGGTGAATCAAGAAAAAAATTGAGGGACTTATCCCTTAAGGGGATGAAGTTGAGACCCTACAAAAAGAAAAAGTGAAAGAAAAAAAGAAAGAGGGTCCTTGCTTTCAGTGGGGTGTGTGTACAAAAATTGTACAATAGGGTTGAGAGACAAGGGAGAGACTCAAGAGAGAGAGGAGGGAGTGGGAGAGAGTGAGTGAGTGAGAGAGAGGGAGAGATGGAGTGAGTGAGTGAGTGAGAAAGAGAGAGTGAATGATTGAGAGAGAGGGAGTGAGTGAGAAAGAGAGTGAGTGAGTGAGTGAGTGAGAGAGAGGGGGTGAGTGAGAGAGAGTGAATGAGTGAGAGAAAGTAAGTGAGGGAGAGGGAGAGGGGGTAGGAGGGAGAGACTCGAGAGAGAGAGAGAGGAAGGTAGTGGGAGAGAGATAGAGGGTATAAGGGTTAAGGGTAGAGGGTAGATGGGGAGAGAGATAGAATTAGGGTTTAAGGGTTGAGGGTAGAGGGTAGAGGGGAGAGATATCAAAGGATTGAGTGAGTGAGAGATAGGGAGAGGGTATAGGGGTTGAGATACAAGGGAGAGACTTGAGAGAGAGGGAGGGTAACAATTTATATGTATTCAAACCAAAGAATTCATAATTAGTTCTCAGAAATTCATCCCCCAATATGCCCAAACCAAAAACCATCTTTTTAAGCCAAATAACCTAGGGCTTATTGGAAAATGCACTTCCAAACCTTATCAAAACATGCCACTACCTCAAATAGGTCTAAAATGGCCTACACAAGCTCAATTCAACAAGAAACAACACTACCCTAACACAATACTCACTTTAGCATGTCAAAACCTCTCAAATTCACATGGAAAACACCAAATTTCACTCAAGGGCTTCATGCCCAACTCAACTCTTGAACTCCCCTATACACACTCAACATTCCCACACCTTTTTAGTGATGTTTCAGACCCATTCCTCGAGTTAGAGTGGCCACAATGAGAGGAATGGGTCAATACACCATTTTAAATTTCAAACCTTAAAACTGTGTGTTCAAGTCGATCTCATAAATGGTTGACATGGTAGGTGCAGTGTACCACGAAACCTCTAAAACATTGTACCACGAAACCCTCAAATTTCATGCAAATAACCTAGGATTTATTGAAAGTCTTGACAACCGGGCTGACTAGACCTCACCAATACCAATAACACTTCAACAATTCTTTGCACAAAATCAAACAACCATTACATGGAAGGTTCCTTCAACATTTCATCAAAACCCTTCTTTAACACCCCATTTACACAAGGAAAACAATGTAATTCTGCCTATCTTCTAATCATGGCACGCCCCTGCACCACCTTTGTCTATGCTAGAAATAGTCTTGTACAAGACGATTGTAAGTATTTTTTATGAAGCCTTGAATGACATATATTTCATTTATTTGAATGGATAAATATTTTAGGAAATAATATTCATCTCATTACCATGCTACAAGTAAAATTATCCACCATGCCGAAGAAATGAAGAAGGAATAAAATAATAGACAAAGAGTATGAAACCTTCAAAGCAAAGGAGAGAGAATGGTTGAGGGTATATCGTGAAAAGAAGAAATTGGGTACTATTGATGAAAACAAGCCAACTAAAGAGGAACCTCAACCTTCAAAAAGAGAACAGGATTTGGCAGCACAAAGGGATTGAATGTGAAAGCATCGTGGTAAGATAGATTCAGATATCATAGTTGGAGACACACCCTCTACAAAAAGTGAATACAAAGGGACACCATTAAGCACAAGTGAATATGGAGGGACACCAGCTATCGTAAGTGAATATGGAGGGACACCATCTATCACAAGTGAATATGGTTGGACACCATCCAACACATCTCAAGTTGAGAGCACATCATCACTTGGATTTGATGAAGAAGGTATGCCATCATCCCCACGAGAACCTCAAGGTATGTCTTCTACTCTACCATCGATCGAAGGTATGCAATATAGCCCACCTCAATTAAATATTGATGAAATTCCTAATGTTGAGATGTATGTACCTAGGAGAACACCACCTAGAATTTTGTTTAGAAAACCAAAGTATTTGATTAATATTGATGAGGATATTTTGCAGCACATGTAGAAGATATGCTGATAAGATTTGGAAATTCTACTTTGAAAGGCTAAATGAGATTGCAAGATGTCAACTATTTGTTGAAATGATGTAGGGTATAAAGTATAGAGACATCATGAAGACTCTTGGGGTGAGTACATTGAATGCATTGAGTGAAAACACTATTGTGAAGAATCTAATGGATGCATATAAGAGTGTGGGTAAGACCTCACACTCAAAGGATAGTAATGTCATACGATGTGTCATTACATCGACTTTGGTAATCAGTGAAATAAAGAGAGCTCGTCTCATTAGAAAGACGAGTGAACAAATGAGAATTAGTAGAATTTTTTTATCAAAAGCCATTGAAAGGCAGAAAATAATTGAGGGCACCAATTCAAATGAATTATGGGAATTCTTAGTGAGACTACCACAAAAAGATAAAAAATTTGTTGAAGCATTGAGAACACTAATTGAAGAGTATTGGAAGAATAACACAAGGCCATCTCCGAATCAAAGGGATGTGGTAAGAAGGAGAATCGGTAGTCGAAACTGTGAGCCACATCTAAAGCATTTTTTGGATGACTCAAACCCAATTTTTCATAAATTTCAAATGGATTATCCTCAAATTAGTATTTGTCAAAGATTTTTTGAAATGCTTAAACCTTTTTATGTCAAGATAAATCACACACGCACTACTTGTTGTTGTAGACTATATATTGAATTCTCTAACCATTATGATGTTTATCAATCTATATGTTGTGATTTGACTACTAACAATGTTTTGTAGGATTGTGGCATAGAAGCCCCACCAAAATATTCAAGAGAGTTCTTATCAAAAAAATTATGTGAAATAGAGGATGGCCAAATATTCTACATGACAAAATTCTTGGATGGTTCATGCGAGCGTTGCAGTGGCTTGCAGCATATGCCAATTTGTCAACATATGGAAAGAACATATGAGGTGGGACAAAAACTAGTAGAGTTCGGGAAGTATAAAATAGTGGCATACGCTACAAAAGATGGGTCTCAAGCAAAAAGGTGTGATTTGGTTATTCAGAAGATTCTAATGTATTAGTTTATGTCCATGTTTCGTGACAATATAGTGTATGAGTATGCAAGGCATACCCATAGAGCTCGATGGTGGACACACAATTCAAGCTATGCAAGGACACCTTTCCAGTTGGTAGCATAGTATCAGTAGTTTACTTTGTAGAGAACTACACTCTACAGCCACAATGTGAGGTGCAGTCACAGTATTACAACTCCACACAAGTTTTGATATTTGTGCAAATAACATTCATTCATGCAACTAGTAGTACAGAGGACCAAAGGAAGGTATTGATGGAGTATCACTTTTTTATTAGTGATGATCGCACACATTCTCCTGAGTTCATGCAAGGTTTCTTCCAGATGTTCTACAGTGATTTGGCTTAGAGGGGCATAACATACGATCAACATATAATATGGTCAGATAACTATGCAACACGGTTCAAGAACTCGTGCATGTTCTACTGGTTGAGTAGGATGCATGTCATTACAGGTGTACAACATATATGGAACTTTGGTGAGGCCGGGCATGGAAAAGGGGAGCATGATGGTGTAGGAGCATGTGTGAAAAGAGCATTAGCATGAGAAGAGTTAAAGTATAAAGACAACGCAAAGTTGACAGATGTAAGATCAATCATTGAGTAGTGTAATGCTTCGATGGGTCTAGGTAATGAAGGTACATCTTTAGTTCATTGGTATTTTTGGTTGATGGATGATACTAACATTGCACCATATGAGGATTGTTGTACACTAACATGATTGAGTGAGTTACACTCTTTCCTTAGCTCAAATGTAAGTGTTGGTGTTCCAAATATCAATAGATTAATTGAATCCTAAGACTTAGCCAATATCTTATCCTCAAACTCAAAGGTTGATTTGGCCAACTGACAAGATTCAGTCAAAGAGAGATATTCTATACTTTTGGCTCTGTAGAACCAAGGTGGGTCAACCTATACAATACCCAAAACTTAATTCACTCATACACACTGACATTGCTTTTTATAGTAGATAAATCCCAATGAAAATACACTAAGGGAAGCATTGACAACCTCAAATCTGGCTAAACTCTTGGTATAATCAACACTAACTCAGCAATTGGGAAGAAAAACATGAAACCTCAACCAAACAATAGGGAGTTAAAATGATTTTGATTTTAAACTTGTTTCTTAGATGCATCAAGCTGAATGACAGACTAGTGCCTAATTCTGGGCCATGGAGTCAAATTCATAAAGAAAATTTATCAACAAATGGACATCGACTAGTGGATTTAAATTGCTAATGTATTGCACCAACATATCCTCTTTTGTTATCAATCAATTTCTCCTTATCAGATCCAACCTACACACTTCAATCACAATTATCTACTTAAAGCATTTAACCATTTCATTGAAATAGACTCATAAACAGATAAAACAATCTCATGAAATTGAGATGCCAAACTCAAAGATACTTGGTATTACTGAATTTAAATGATTGAAAATATACATATCTAGAGAATTTGAAGATATTCATGAATGTGGAAAAACTTGGAAGACATTCATGAGTTATCTACACAAACTAGCTGATATTTTCTCATGAAATCAAAATTTATAGCTTATAGCTTACTCAAATTATGACTCATAATTTCAACATTTCTCTATCTACCCAGCCCCATACAAGAATTGAGAATAGAACTCAACCTCAGAACCCTAGAACAATGAGAGAAGAAGAGAAGAAAAAGAAGAATGGAATTTTCTAGAAGAAGATCTGCAGATGCCATATCGCAGCTCCATCTCCGTTGATTAGCACAAGTGAAAAGAATCTCTCATCTCTCTTCAACAAATAGAATTTTCCTCTCAATTTTCCTTTGTTGTGAGTTGTTTTGCAACTGAAAATTTTGCCATGTGGAGAAATTCACCCATTCACCCAGCTGTTGGAAAATGTCTCTATAATGTGAAAATAATTGCCTGTGAAAAACTCTGTGAAAGCCTTTTATTTTTGTTTATTTGTTATGTTGCAGCTTCACATTATTTTAATTTTAACAAAGTAAAATATTCTCCCAACACTTTATGTTTTAAATTTTTCATGTAAAACATTCTTCATTTGCACCTACCACTAAAATATTCCTCTCAATGAATAATTATTCACTTCAAACAAACATACTTCCTGTGCACTTTTCACATGAGTTTTTCCAACAACACTTGAAAGTTTGAGTGAATATTTTTGTTCACTTTGCCCATGTCACAGGTTTTCATTTTTATACTTGCACCCATTTTTCTCATTAAAATGCTTCATCTTTTAAAATCAAAGCATTTAATTTTATATTGAACAACATTTGAGTTAAATATTTCACTTCTTATTGTTGGCAAAACAAGGACACACAATTGAGAGGGGGGGTGAATCAGTTGTAACAAAAACTAAAAATTTCCTTCTTAATTTTAACTTAATCTCAAATTTGATGAATAAGCAATTAACCATAAACAATCAACACATCAAAGAGACAAATAACACAATTTTTTTTTTTTTGCATGGAAACCTTGTTGGGGGAAAACCACAGTGGATGTTAGTCCACAAGATTATACTCTACTAGAAGTATAAAAGAAATAATAAGGGGAATGCACATGCATTTAGGCACACTACCTAGAGCTCACTACTCAATTACAAAAGAGGACTCACTGTCCAACAATAGGGTTTGGATTAAAACCATCCAAGATTTGTGAACTAAGAAAATAGCTTCTTCACAAGCCTGATTACAGTTCCAATTAAGCTCAAAACTTCTGCACACTTAGCACATTCTTCTTCACACTTTTCTCAACAATCAAATGATATTCACACATACACACATAGGAGCACACGAAGCATCATTTCCACCGATCACACAGTTCCTCTTATATATCCACTATAGGAGATTTCATCACCACTTCGTCGGCCAAAGAAAAATAAAATATATTTGTAATGTCGGCCTAGATTTACAAATGAACTTTTAATGTGAATCCACCAAGGTTGGCAACAACATAGTGGAGACCCAAATTAATATCTCCAACACAAAAATAATTTAATGAATTACACCTCAAAGATCCACAACACGCTACCACCAACATGTCGGCTAGAAACAAGAGGAACCGAACATGCGCACAAAATATCTTCAACCATAAACTCTCTGAATAATGTGGAAACACCACAAAGATAGAGAATGATCTAGAGACACCATAGAACACCAAAAAAAAATAGAGAAGCATTCGTAACAACTGAGAGAACAAGAATTAACCAAACTTCATTCAGGAACACTGACATAGACCAGCAACACACTGTCAATCCACAACATACTCAAAACTTCACGCATACCTCTGAAACTTCTGGTAGATGATCTAGAAACATTCAACAATAAACCCTTTAATCCACATCAGCTAATTTTCAATGTACAGAACACAACGCCTTCTTGACTTGCACAGTTCCACTGGGAACCAAAAATACCTTCTTTTACAATTTTCTCAATATCCTTGACATATTCAGTCTTCAATGCACCAAATGCTAATAGTGTTGACATCAATGACAACCACATATCAACAACCATATCCACAACATCCAATAATCTCCCCCTTTGGCATTGATGGCAACACAAAATGTGAAAATGAATACCATCAATCTAACACACTGAATTTCTCTTCTCATCACAACTGAACTTCTCTCCACATGAATTTTTCACAATACACTTCTCCCCCTTTGACATCAATGGAAAAGGAAACCATGAACTTTCCATGCAAACACTCTAAACCACATATCCACACATTTGACTACTCCCCCTGAGTAGCAGCCACGAAAACATCAATCCAAATCAAAATATAGCAATGAGGCTTTCAAATTGATGCAAATAAATGCATCTTTAGTTCTTATCAGGAGGGGTGATTACCCCTAGCATCCCTCTGAGATACTCAAAAGTATCCTTCAAAAAAGGCATAGT
This sequence comes from Sequoia sempervirens, assembly GCA_007258455.2. Taxonomy (NCBI): domain Eukaryota; kingdom Viridiplantae; phylum Streptophyta; class Pinopsida; order Cupressales; family Cupressaceae; genus Sequoia; species Sequoia sempervirens. The sequence continues at coordinate 747,319,416 of VDFB02058242.1, read as the reverse complement.
AAATATATCTGCAATTTGTTCTTTGGTAGGCACATATTCCAGTCTAACTTCTTTCTAATTCACTTTCTCCCTCAAGAAATGAAACTTAATTGAAATATGCTTATTCTTAGAGTGTAGTAACAGATTCCTTGAAATGTTTATTGCACTTGAATTGTCACAGTATATGGTAATAGGCTCTTCATATATCACTCTGATATCTCTCAACATCTGTTTCATCCATATCACTTGAGTACAATTATTTGCAACAACAATGTATTCTACTTCAGTAGTGGATAGAGAGATTGAATTCTGTTTTTTGCTCAACCAAGATATCAACTTCTTCCCTAGGAAGAAAGCACCACCACTAGTAATTTTCCTATCATCTACATCACCAGCCCAATCCGCATCATTATATGCACACAAAGTAAGATCATCATCCTTTGGATACCAAATTCCAAAGTCAACTATTCCTTTCAAATATCTGAAGTTTCTCTTGACAACAGTCACATGTGATTCCTTTGGGTCAGCTTGAAATCTAGCAACCATAGATACATCATTCATAATGTCCGGTCTAGTCTATGTTAAGTAGAGAAATCCACCAATCATTGATTTGTACCAAGTTTGATTTTCCTTTGGAGAATCATCATTCTGTGATAGCTTACATTTGGTTACCATAGGAGTACCAATAGGTTTGGAGTCATCCATTCCGAACTTCTTTAGTAGTTCTTTCACATATTTAGACTGAGATATGAAAATACCTTGGTCCAATTGTGTAACTTGTAATCCCAAAAAGAACTTCATTTCACCAATCATGCTCATCTCAAATTCACTCTTCATTTCATCAACAAACTTAATACATAGATTATCATCTCCTCCAAAAATGATATCATCAACAAAAACTTCTATAATCAATTCCTTATCATGATCTAACTTGAAGTATAGGTTGCTATCAGTAGTACCTTTTGTGAATCCAAGCTTCAGTAGATATTTGTCCAATCTAGCGTACCATGCTATGGGGGCTTGCTTAAGTCCATACAGAGATTTCTTCAATCTGCAAACCATATCTCCCTTGTCTGTTAGTTGGAATCCATCTGGTTGTTCAATGTACACTTCTTCTTCTAGTTCTCCATTCAAAAATGCAGACTTCACATCCATTTGATAGACTTTATAATTCTTATGTGCAACATAAGCAAGAAATAATCTCACAGCTTCAATTCTAGATACAGGGGAAATGTTTCTTCAAAATCAATACCTTCCATTTGAGAATAACCTTTACATACCAGTCTTGCTTTATTCTGGACCACTTCACCTTCTTCATTCAGCTTGTTTCTGAATACCCATTTGGTACCAATCACATTTTTGTTTTTAGGCCCAAGAACCAATAGCCATGTGTCATTCTTTTCAATCTGATTCAACTCTTCCTTCATAGCTTCCAGCCAATGTTCATCTTGACAGGCTTCAGTGACACTCTTAGGTTCAATCTTGGATATCAGACAATATTCTTCTACAATTTTTCTTCTAGTTTGCACTCCTTTACTCTTATCTCCTATGATTTGACTTTCAGAATGATTCAACTTTACATACCTTGGAGTTTTGGGACTTACTTGGACTTCTGATTCTTCAGATCTCTCTTCTACACTTCCACTTGTCTGTGCCTCTACACTTGTATGAGTTTCCTGATTGACTTGATTTACCGAAACAAATTAAGGTTGCTTCACCATAACATATGGAATAATCTAAAGTAGATTCAGTGTCTGAGTGCTTTTCAATTGACTTGTGTTGTCTTCATTTGAATCATAGCTACATTGTCTAGATGACTTGATAGATTCCTCATCAACTCTGACATTTTCAGTTTCAACCATCTTTCTCAGTCTTTTATTATAGCACTGGTATGCCTTGCACTTAGTAGATTAACCTAGGAAAATCCCTTCATCGCTTTTAGCATCAAATTTTCCTATATCGTCATCTCTTCTGATATAACACTTACTTCCAAAGATCTTGAAATACTTAATAGTAGGCTTGTGACCAAACCATAACTCATAAGGGGTCATACCAAAATTTCCATTCACATTTACTCGGTTCAAGGTATACACAGTAGTACTTACTGCTTCACTCCAGTACATCTGAGACACATTTCCTTCCATCATCATGGTTTTGGCTGCATCTAGAATTGTTTTATTCTTTCTCTCTGCAACTCCATTCTGTTGAGGGATTCGAGGAGTAGATAGTTGTCTTTTAATTCCATATTCTTCACAATAAGAGTTGAATTCTTTACAAATGAACTCACCACCTTTGTCAGATCTCAGGCACTTAATTTTCAAACCTTTCTCATTTTCTACCATAGCCTTGAAGCATTTGAATTTCTCTAGAGCTTCACATTTTTCTCTCAAAAAGGAAACCCAAATCATTCTAGAGTAATCATCAATAACCAACATGAAATACCTTTCTCCATGAATACTTCTGACTCTTGCAGGACCAAAAAGGTCAGTATGTAGCAGTTCCAAAAAATTATTTGAATGAAAATGTTTACTCCGGAAAGAGACTCTAGTCTGTTTACCCATCTAACATTCCTTACAGATTACATTAGCAGGCTTTACTAATTTAGACAGATCTCTTACTGCTTGAGAAAAACTTATCTTGATAATGTTGTCAAAATTTACATGACACAATCTCCTATGCCACAACCAGCTTTCATCTATTTGAGCAATCAAACAGGTTCCACTAGCAGTATTCAAATGAAAAATGTTACCTTGTGTTTGTTTTCCTGTTGCAATCAAGTTTTTAGAACTTCCACATATTTTACATCTTCTGTCTTTGAATTGTAGATCATATCCCTTGTGAACCATCTATCCAACACTCAACAAATTGTGCTTCAGACCTTCAACATAGAGGACATCATCAGTGTTGTCCTTACCACCAAGGCAAATGGATCCTTTGCCACGAATCACACCGGCATTGTTATCTCTGAATCTTACAACTCCACCATCATACTGTTCCAGACTCACAAATTTGCTTTTTTCACCAGTCATATGATGTGAACATCCACTATCAATGACCCACTCATCTTTTTCTTCAACTTGATCTACAAGAGATTTTTCATCTTTAGTAGATTCAACAGCCACATGATTATTTTCAATGGTAACAATGAAAGCCCAATCATCTTATTTTCCATTATCTTTATCATATTCTTCATCAGTCACTGCTTCTTCAGCAAAGTAGCATCTCTTCGGAAATCTAGACTTCTTAGGTTTGGATCTAGGAACTCTTTCATGACATCTTGATGCAAAATGACCTATTTTATCGCATGAAAAACATTTAATAGGTAATACATCTTCATACTTACCTTCAATAGCATGAACCTTCATTTTGTAGGAGGGAGGCAAGGATCTGAGTACTTTAGCCACAATTTCATCCTCATCCACAGAACCACCGACACATGTAATACCCATCACTATCTCATTTACTCTCTGCATAAAAGAAATGATATTTTCATCTTCACCCATCTTCAGATTCTCATACTTTCCTTTCAAGTTTTGTAGCTTAGCCATCTTCGTTTGTGCATCTCCTTCATACAAAGTTTTTAGTTTCATCCACATTTCATGAGTTGTATTCAGACCTACCACATTAGCCATCTTCGAATCTGTCAAGGCACTCACCAACGATTCAATAGCCCTGATATTGCTTTCATCATCTTTGATCTCATCAACAATAGAGGGACCATTCTGAGGAATGACATATTGATTTTTAGTAATCTTCTAGATAGCATCACCAATACACATTAAGTGACATTGCATCCTAACTTTCCACAGTGAATAGTTAGAGCCATCAAATCTAGGACTATCCTTCTTGAATGTTGTTTCCATCTTAGATCACCTCAAGCTATTAGACTTTCTTCAAAGGAACTAGCTCTGATACCAATTGTTGGCAAAACAAGGACACACAACTGACAGGGGGGGTGAATCAGTTGTAACAAAAACTAAAACTTTCCTTCTTAATTTTAACTTAATCTCAGATCTAATGAATAAGCAATTAACCATAAATAATCAACACATTAGAGAGACAAATAACACAAATATATTTTTTGCACGGAAACCTTGTTGGGGAAAAACCATGGTGGATGCTAGTCCACAAGATTATACTCTACTAGAAGTATAAAAGAAATAATAAGGGGAATGCACATGCATTTAGGTACACTGCCTAAAGCTCACTGCTCAATTAAAAAAGAGGACTCACTATCCAACAATAGGGTTTGGATTAAAACCATCCAAGATTTGTGAACTGAGAAAATAGCTTCTTCACAAGCCTGATTACAGTTCCAATTAAGCTCAACACTTCTTCACATTTCACACATTCTTCTTCACACTCTACTCAGCAATTGAATGATATTCTCACATACACACATAGGAGCACACGAAGCATCATTTCCACCAATCACACAATTGCTCTTATATATCCGCTATAGGAGATTTCATCTCCACTTCATCAGTCAGAGAAAAATAAAATATATTTGTAATGTCGACCTAGATTTACAAATGAACTTTTAATGCGAATCCACCAAGGTCGGCCACAACATAGTGGAGACCCAAATTAATATCTCCAACACAAAAATAATTTAATTAATTACACCTCGAAGATCCACAACACACTACCACCAACATGTCAGCTAGAAACAAGAGGAACCGAACATGCGCACAAAAGATCTTCAACCACAAACTCTCTGAATAATGTGGACACACCACAAAGATAGATAACGATCTAGAGACACCATAGAACACCAAAAAACAACAAAGAAGCATCCACAACAACTAAGAGAACAAGAATTACACAAACTTCATTCAAGAACAATGACAAAGACCATCAACACACTATCAGTCTACAACATACTCAAAACTTCATGTGGACCTCTAAAACTTCTGGTAGATGATCTAGAAACATTCAAAAATAAACCCTTTAATCCACATCAGCGAATTTTTAACGTACAAAACAAAACACCACCTTGACTTGCACAGTTCCACTGAGAACCAAAAATACCTTCTTCAATGTACCAAATGCTAATAGTGTTGACATCAATGACAACCAAATATCAACAACCATATCCACAACATCCAACACTTATTACCGGGCCCACTCAAACATTTTCTAGTGTAGATTTACACTTTACCTTTAATATATAAAAAATCCTTACTTTGGTGAAGGCTTCTATCGGCATATTTAATTCTCTTAAATATTTTGCAAGGGATTTTGAATATTTTATCAAGCCTCATTAAAACCAACCCATGCATTGAAGACCCATCACTCAATGAAGGGTTAGCCCGGACCCGCCACATCATCATCTCGCCAATCTCACGAGATTTAAAGGGCGTGCAAGTTGGTTGGGTGATCTGGCGGGCGATGGTTGTGATTTAGCTTCATTGAGATCTCTTTTCTCTCCTCCGCTGATCTTCATCTCCCCTGCTTTGTGCCCTAAATCCTTTACGCATTCAACATTTTGCAAAATTTCTTCCCATTCAGTTCGAACCTACCATCTGGTGCATCACCACAGGCTCTGAATTCATCCTCCATTCGTATTTTCTTGAAGGTCTCTAAAGCATTTGCAAGAGATTCATTTTGTATCTACGCCACAAGTATGGCGTCCCCTGTGTTTGCTAATTGCATCCGCTTAAATTTTTTAAAGACTTTTAATAAATTTATCTGTATGCCATCCTTTAAAGATTGTGTAGAGAGCCTTCCTCTATCCTTTATGCTTTTAATGATTTTTAATTCCAATCATAGATTGTGCCTTGATGGATGCTCATACCCTGTCCAGGTATGGTTCAAGCCCTCTCCTTAGCTACGAAGTGGCTGCCTTTTCTATTTTTATGTTACCCCTGTTTCATGATGCACTGGAGCTGTTTGAGTATATCCTTTTAGCATTGGCTCATGCCTTGTTATGCTCTGGCACTAATTGAATTTACTACTAAAGTCTTTTCAACAAATGCTTGTGCGCACGCAGCCATCACATCACTTCTTGATACCACATTTGTTTGGAGGTGATCCATCAGGTAGGTCACGTGCCCCTCCAATTGTACTTGTTTGAGATTTCTTTTTGAGGGCTTTCCAATAATTTGATTTGATGTTTATACGTAGCCACCAACATGCCTTCCTCACACTGGTTCGATGACGCTGTTCAAAATTTTATTAAAGATTTTCAACAAATTCATTCTTCACATAAGTTGGGTGCATGCCTTTTCATTGCATTTTGCAGCGCTTAAGAGTTTTTGGACTATTCAAAAACTCCAATTTTGTACACACATTTCACCTTCTATCAACCCTTCACTTGTTTGCTAAACAGGGTCCTCTTTAGCGTTACATTTGTTTTAAAGGATTTTAAAATCTTTTCATCAGATCCATCTTGTGTATACTGGTTGTCCCTTTTAAAGATACATTTCCTGTCCCATTTAGCTCGAATATGTGCTTTGATAGAAGTCCATACCCCTTGAAGCTAATTCGAGCCCCATTTGTTGCAACCTATTTTTGCAAGTTACATTTGAAATCTCTGTAAATGGTGGCCACTTCTCATTATTTATCCTTTTGATGCATCGATGGGTTTCCACACTCTCAAGTGTGTACCTTGCTGCTCTCCTCTCAACTGGCGTGGTGGTTGGCTTATCTCAATAATGTCCAGGCCAAATGCATTTTCAATAATTTCACTTGATGGTGCACTGGCTGCAACTGTAGCAATTTGGAAGACTTTTCAAAAGAGTTATTACCACTGCCAATTCTGATCTGTCCTCAACTGGTGCGTATCGGCCTCCTCATGATGCCTCAATGCTTTGATATCCTTTCACACTGCTGGTTGTGCCTTGGTTGCTCCATATTTCAGGCATGCATTCCATTTTGCATACATTTTATTATGTTTCAAACTCAACAAAGAGTTCAGACCCCTGTTTTAAGTCGCTCACTTCATAGCCCTTGTCTCAAGTAGCATGATGATAACCTCAAACTGTAACATAAACCCTTTTAGTTTATATGCAAACACTTCACCATACATAGCTCGAGCTTTCCAAGATGTCTTGATTAGTTCTTAAATTCCTCCTGTTGTCCCGTGGCTTGGTGTTGTTGCAGAGAACTTGAGAACAAATTCTATCTCCAAATGAAAATCACACACCTATATGCATTTAATTTGTTGGGTGCAACCTTTGAAAAGTCTATTCTGCTTTAAAATAACCAACTATTCTCAGTTCCACATTGGTAAGCACACATGCTGGATGTGATAAATTTCATTCCTCATGCTTGAGAACATTTATCTTCTAGTCTTGTATTACCAGCATTCATGAAGCATTTTGGTGAATTTATATTCATTATAAGTGCATTCCCATAATGAGGGGATTTTGAACAATGTTGGCCCTATACAAAAGATTACTCTCTCCTCATCAAGTAGCTTATTCAAACAATCTAGCAAGATTAAGCAGTATTGTAGCTTTATCTCATGGTAACTCAAGTTGTTGATTCAAACTATCCTGAAGCTTTCCCTACATTGATGCTTGGTGGGAACTTACTCAGAGTTGTTCAATGGTTGAAATAAACATTGTGAAGTAATCAAGAACAATGATTGTTGTTATAGCATGTTACTTTGTAGAGCTCAATTTTTGTGTGTTACACATTTCATGGACAATAGTGTTGACATGATCAACAAGAGCATGTCAGGTCCCCAAGTGGACCCGGCTAAAAAAAAATTGTTTTCATACAAATTTTCCTCTTGAATTGATCTGTCACAGCATCTGAGTGCATCTGGAGTGAAAACATGAATTCGGTCATCATTAAAATCTGCTTTCTGACACATTTGAAAAATGGTCAAAACTGGCTAAGCTGGCTCTAGAATCGGCCTGGGAAACTAGTCAGATGACCTCTTGGGGCAATGAAAACTTGCAGGCTTGTAGACATCAGACCCAAGAATTGAATGCAAAATATGAATCAGAGAAACAGACCACGAGGTGAAAGTTATTAACTATCAAAGTTGCTTACTCGAACTTTCTGCAGCAACTTGTTCAGAACCAATTAAAAGTCACGAAATCACCTCGTTGGAAAAATACCAAATCAACTCTTGGCGAGCTTCCACTAGACACAGAATATCATTTTGGTGCATTAAACATGTTTGCAAGAGGAATTAGCTTCAATCATCATCCTTCAAAAGATATTGAAGGTCAAAGTTGACCTCTCAAAAAGATTTCTGGAAATGCAAATGCAAAACTGAATAAATTCCATTTGGTTTTGATCTATTAAAAATAGTAAATCAAATCATAAGGCTTTGAAACCAAACATGTGAGATCATCTAGGTATAGATAACTAAGAGCAATAATCGTTTTGACATGACAGTTATCCAGTTGCAATGCAAGCTCAAACGGGAGGCTACTTTGCAGAACTGAACGTTTGCAAATAGCAGAAAAGTGACAAAACCCTCCAGCTTCACTTTTTGAAACCCTGACAAAACTTATCATGGGAAGATGAAACTTGACATGCCTACTCACATAGGACACATGAGTGGGTTTGCAAATCGGTTTTGCTTGATAATCAACTGGCTTCAAGATATGACCCTCCAAAGTAGGTCATTCAAGCAGATTTCTCAAGTGCACTTTTGAAAGTGCATAGGCAAAATTTGAAAATGGGCATCTCAAATTTGCAAAATTTGAGAGTGCCATCAGTAGGTTCATGGAGTATCAATACACAAAAGATGGCATGATTTTGTTCTTCATATACAATGCAAGTTTGTAATGATTGTGAGTCGAGGGAGTGGGTTGAAAAATGGTTGACAAGTTATCTTAGCCCACTTCACACGTATCGCCCTCCAATGACATTGGAAATAACAAAGATGGAATCATCAATCGACTTTGACCACGTATCAGATCTAGTTCAACCAAGTAATATATCCGCTTGCTTAGTTTTTTAAATTCCATATTGTTATATTACTTTGTAGTGTATTCATAATGTTGACTAATTTCAATAGATTTGTTGCACATATCAATGCAAGGCAAGTTTATGTAGTTATTGGAGATGAAGACAACAAAGAGGGAACAAACTATTACTTGTGTCATTGTGTTGAGGCCAAAAAGAATTTGGAGGCCCCAATTATAGATGGAGAAAACATTGAATACCCTACATGCTCGGTTGTTGTTACTGAAACATGGCTTAGAAGGTACCCACATAAGAGTGTTAAACATTGGCTATTTCAGGACTTTGACACACATCGTAAGATTTTTCATTACTCGAACATTTTCATGGCATCCAATGTTCGTCTAACTAAATATGGGGGTAGATCTTTGAACAAGGTCTTGTGGAAGGTCCATGAGTTTGACCACGAGGCAATACTTGACACAATAAAAAGTAGAGCAGACCCGGATGGTTCATTGGATTAATTTGTAAGTATGCACATCAGTTCTTATTAATTTACACTTGTAGACACATTAATTTGTTTGATGGAAATGCTATCATCTTCTTTTACTTTTCCTATTTGTAAGTAACCTACTACAAATATAGTGGTGTCCCCTTGCAGAAAATATAGATTTATGAGCCATCCAAGAGAATGTCAACTAGAAAAGCAATGCAACATCCTTATTTTGATGATCTTGACAAATCTCAATCATGATTTTAAGCCATTACAAAAGTGTGTGCAAATCTTGGTGAGGGAATTTCAAGTTATTCATTTGAAGTTAACCTTATCATGAGTAGCTATGATGTAGACATTATAAGAGCATCTCAAATTTCAACTTACTGTATTCATGAGAGGTGTTGTATGCAATAAGTATATTGGAACTCCCAGTGAAGACGTATGACCATGAGTGACTAAGTTGAGAGACTAGCATGCCTATCGATAAGTACCTTCCATCTATTTTCAGTTCATTTCCATTTTGGATGCTCTTTCTTTTTCTCTATTACTTTGTGTATTTGTAAGTAAACTACTAAAAATTGATTGGTCTCATTGCAGAAAATGCTGATTTATGAGCCATCAAAGAGAATCTCAGCCAAAAAAGCAATGCAACATCCTTATTTTGATGATCTTGACAGATCTCAATTTTGATTTGAAGCCATTATAAAAGAGTGTGTGAAGCTTAGTGATGGAACCTCAAGTTATTCAATTGAAGTTAACCTCATAATGAACACCTATGATGTAGACATTTAAAGAGAATCTTGAATGTATGAGTGACATAGTAAAATATCTGTGAGAATGAAGTACCTAAGGCATTGTAATGAGATTTACTTTTAATGAGATTTACTCAAATATTGTAATTTTGGAGTTCATGTTTGGTGCAGGAGCACCTTGTTCTCTAAATGCCTTCAATAGGAAAATTTGAAAAAAATTGAATTTTGAAATCTAAACAATGTGAAAAGGTCATGTGAAGGTCATATGTACTGTATTCAAAGTCTCAAAGATATCATTAGGTGATTAGAGAAGTGATATTGCACAAAAGATGTCATTTGGTGTAAAAATGTAAAACTTGCATTAGTTGCACAATTGCAAAATTAGTAAATAAAGGATAATGTTTTTTGTATTTGTAGCATTTTTTCTTTTTTTTGTTTCAAGCTTGTGTGGATTTTAAAACACCTTATACTTTGATTGTTGATTAACTTCAGAGCAAGGAGTTAGGTAACTTTTGAAAGTATTTTGAAGTCTTTTAACTCAGATTTGAGGAAATAAGAACAATTTTATCATAACTGGTTTGTAACCCTCAAAACACGGTTTGAGAGTCCATTAAGTGATAAGATTGCCATTCCACTGATATAGGGTTAAGTACGTCAATGGAATGGATTGCAATTAGGTGTTTTTCAATTTGAATATGTAAGTGGTGTAGGAGCACCTTGCTCACAAAATGCCTACAAAAGGAAAAATTTCTAAAAATTGAATTTTTAAATGTAAAATGTATGTAAAAGGTCATGTGAAGACCTATTTCAATGTATTTTAATTTTTATTAGGTCACTAGGAGGTGAGACAATTCAATTTGCAAAAACAAATATGCTAAAAATGCAAAAGTTGTAAAAATTGTCACAAATGCAAAAAAAGGCAAAAAAATCAGAAGTTGAAGAGTCTTTTGTGGGAAATTAGAGGGATTGGTCAATGAAGGAAGTTGAAAAGGCAGTTTTTAGTTTGTAAACATCTATATAAAGCATGTAAGGTCGAGAAAAATAGAGATCTTTTGTATTCTTGAAGATTTACAATCAATAAAGTCCTTGTTTTAGTGATTTTTTGAGATTTTCCAATTGTTGATTAACTTGTATGGCCTATATAGTAGTTTAAGGCCTTGAATCTTGTTTTTTAAGGTATAATAGTGAAGTATATTTAATTTGAATCTATTTAGGAGGGTATCCATTGAGTTTATCATTAGTTTGAACTGATTTTTCTCAACTCAGTCTGTAAACCCTCAAGATTGGGGTTTTAAGAGTCTAGATAACCAATAATAACTACTCCACTGAATTTGATAGTTTAGATTGGTGGAGTAGGTTATTTTTAGGATGATTTAGGTGTTTTTGTGTTTATTTATGTAGGGGAATACAAGAAACAAAGGTGGAGTTGTTGCTACAAGGTTTTATGATGAATTTCCAAGTGAAAAGTGTGGCTCCAAGTGGTGTTTTGAGGAAAACGAAGTGTTCAAGGATGGAAGGAGGTTTATAATGCATATTTAGACATATATAAACATGTTTGGAGTAGTGGCTAAGCTTTTTAAGGTTTTCAATGGTGTTTTCTATCAAACCCTCATTCTTTTTGCATGGTTTAAGCCTAAAAACAAGGTTTATATTGTTGAGTGTTTAATTGGGCCTATAAGCAACTAAATTTTGGTGAATCCTAAATTTTGACACATGATAAAAGACTATTTGAAGTCATATGGGGTTTTTTAGTTGATTCATTAGTAGTCCCTTTGTAAATTTGGGCTAATTTGAAGCATTTTCCAATGGGTAGGCTATTGGTTTACACATATTTTCCAAAACATGTATATCTGATTTTTATATATGTTAATATTGGCCAAAATGGGTTGCTAAAAATCTATTGTTCTAGATTTGAAAGGATCTCAATAAGAAGTTACACCTGATTCAAGGTTTGGAAACCTACTTGCAATTTGATGCCTTGATAGCTAAAATGGGAAAATATGTGTAAACAGTGATTTGAATGATTCTTTATGATTGAAACCTATATGACAAGTGTTGGAAAACATGTATTAATGCTTGGATAAGATCTAGGAAGCTAACTTGGTGTTTTGAGTGTTTTGAGCAAGGTTTACACAATGTGTAAAATGATGTTTTGATTGCTAAAAATTGGTAATATGAGTAAACATAGTTTTCAAAGTTTGAATGTGTATTGAAACTACCAAGATAATGTATTTAAAGATGTATCTATGGTTTGGTAAAGGTGAAGACTTTAATCTTGAAGATTTGATGTTTTGAGTAAGGTGGATTTTTGGTGCAAAATGGTATTTTTGACTGCAAGTTAATGGTAAGCCTGATGGCCAATGGTTTGTAAGTGTGTATCTAATTTATTTCAGTCAAGAATAGGTTGTTTATGGTGTCTTGGATGTCTGGTGAATGGTTAGAAGCATACTCAATGGTTTGTAGTCTTATTCCCTCATTGAAACAAGTTGAAATGATGAGTAACTGGTTGAAAAATGAAAGAATTGAATAGTTTAATGTTGTTGATCAGGTTATGGATTTGATATAGTCTATATGATGCTGGTAAGGCTGTTTTTGAATCTGATAATGACATGGAATACTGATAAAGTTCTTGACTTGTTGGTTGCCTTATAGTTTCTAATGGGAAAAGTGGGATTTTGGTGAATGGATAAGTGAATTTTTCATGAAAGTTGAGCAAAAGAATGATGTTTGTTTAATTTGATCTTCTCCTGTTAAGTTTGGGTCAGAAGTACCCTGATGGTTTGTGGATCCTGGTAGATGCTCTTTCATCAGTAAGCAAGGGTTGTCAATCTTCACAAAACCTCAAATGAATGAGTTTCAAAAAAAATTTCAACCAACAACTCTAAAACCTTTGTGAAGACCTTATTTTCAATGTAGCCTACCAAAATGGAGCAGTGAGTCGAAACCTTATTTTCAAGGTAGCCCACCAAAATGGAGCAGTGAGTCTAGACCTTATTTTCAAGGTAGCCCGCCAAAATGGAGAAGTAAAGCACGATGCCTAATTTTGGATTGCAACCTCTGCCCATTTTTCTACATCGGACAAGATTTGTGCAAAATCTTGTGGTAAGTCACTTTCCATGGTTTCAGTTAATTTTTATTTTCAAATATGTACATGATCAAGCCATATGATCCATATGATCCATTCTTTTTAATAATTTTACTAGCTGCTTGTTGACTAACAATGGTTATGTTCTTTTTAGGCTAATTATGGAAAAGTAGAGCCATCTTGTGTTGCAAAAGTTAAGGATTTATATAAAGAACTTGGAATCAAGGTCTATTTATTCTTTTCTTTTCCATTATGAGATGTTAAAAGTGATCTTTTTTTTTTCAAAGTTTCCACTATCAAATTGCATAGTTCACAAGAGTACTTACTTTTATCTATAAAAATGATATTAATGGACATGTAGATTGAATTGTCTATACAAATTTCAAAATTTGAACTCTTAAAATTAGCTTCCACTTTTTGAGGGGGCATGCAAATCACTTTTGAAGTTGAGTGTAAAAAATAGAGTAGAACGTAAAGAAATAGGATGAACAATAATAAAGTGAAAAGTGGCTCTTCTTATATCAACCATGTAGAGTACAATGAAAGGAGTGTAGGGATGGTAGGGATTTAATGTTTACAGTGTAGTGGAATAGTAGTTCAGTTGTCTAGTACATGTCATCCTACTTTCTTTGAGAACTCTTACTAAATTCCCAAAAATAGGATTTCCAAATGACACCAATAGATATTATAAATAGAAAACAAACAACAATATTTTCATATAAAAACAACAAGAGTTGATTCATAGGCCCTATGAAAATCGTTAACATTTTGGCTCCCCTTTGATACTTTTCTGCTTACTTAAAAATTACATCTCCATGATTAATATGGACTGGAAGGGTTGAAAGGGAACATGTTAGTCTTTTTTATTTATTGGGAAATAAAGAGTTTTAAGTGACTAAAAGAATCAAATGTAGCTCTTTACTCTAGATGCTTTATTCTCATTCGGTTATTAATATATCCAGATATAAACCATGATGACTTAAATCATAACTAGAAGAAATCTCATGAAAACTACAAGAAGAGATCAGTGATTAGATGAATTATGAAAATGAAACCAACTCCATAAGCCACAACAAACAAAATATGCAATGCAAATGAGAATACAGGCCTTCAAAGGATTTGTCATGGATAAAGAATCATCCTCCCTTAGATCTCTTCTGAGTGCCTAAAAGCTCTTCAGTTATCCATAATATCCACATGCTATGAGCTCTAATACAAAGATTGTACATAGTTCTTCTCAATTTATTCAATT